>JANTPM010000002.1:25619777-25633530 GCA_025434745.1 Erythroxylum divaricatum | reverse complement strand
ACTTCATTCTTGTGTTAGGTAAAACCAAACCAATAACCACCTACTTCATTCTTGTGTTAGGTAAAACCAAACCAATCTAAATGTACACTAACTATTAAATGGTGCATCTACAATTAGTGGTACATCATATTATTTTTATCTTTTATAACATTATTGTATTTTATTTTAATGCAAAGAGGGAAAGAGTTTTGGAAATCTTGGACCCACGAGACCATCTCCTTAATACCCAATAACCACATTTTCTTAGGCCTTTTCATTGACATAGGCCACTAAATAGTCTAACACGAAACTCATCAAACTGATTCCTTTCTGTCTCTCACCAGTCCACGACTCTTCAGGCTATGGAAGCAACGTGGTCGGTTGGGAGCTCCAGTGAATCTATGAAGCTCTTGTTTGTTGAGATGGGTGTTGGCTATGATCAACATGGTCTGTATAATCTGGCCTTCTTCAGATCTCTTGCTTGTGTCGAGTCTAGTCCATGCTATTGTGATAAATGCCCATTTTACGTTTCCTTGTGTTGGGTCCTGAACGCTTTGGAAGAAAGTTGATTGTCTAATGGGTGTGAACTTGCATGTGTTAGGCAAGATATTAATGCTGCGTCCATGGGTGCTTGCAGGGACGATATATCGTCTAATTATGATGTTCATGCAAACTGGATTTTAACATTCAAACATAGAAGGTTGACTTTGTTTTAAATAATGGCACCCTTTTTGCGATACTGAGTATTGTGGTTATACCAGTTGCCTTGAAAATTATTATTTGTTTAGAAGTTATTATGCTTGCAGTTCATTCATTTACTGTAGCTTGTTGTTTGCTTTTTCTTGCTATATTAAGTTAAGTTGATGGTGGATCCATCCCTGGGTTGACATTTGAACAAATGAAGTTACATATCAAGCTTGGAGTCCCGCAGTCTCTTTAGCAATCCTTAGATATTGAGAGGGTAAAATCTGTCTTTCCTTTGTAAGTATTAATAACAAACGGACTTGAATTCTATCCCTTATTGAACACTTTGCATATTGCATTCTTCTATCTTTGAGAGTGGTTCATTCTTTTTCTGGTTAATGCAGATTTTTTAAGAAAATTATCAGATGGCTTTACAACGTTTTGACTGCAATTTAATCCATCATTTTTCTAGTGAGTTGTGGTGTTATGCTCCTAAACAATGTAATCACTTGAACATTTTTGAAATCTGAAAATTTTAAGTCCTTGCTATAGCTTATAGTTGATTATCACAAAATGCAAGAAGAATGAAGATGTTAGTTCTCATATTTCACAGTTACAGAAGGTTATTCTGTTGTATAAGGGGTGTTTTACTGTCTATTGCCTGGAATTGCAATGTTATGGTATGAATGATGTACAATGGATGAGAAGAGTTATACGATAGAGCTCAGTATTGATCATAGTGATTACCATAGTTTCTTTTCTGTAAAAAGCAGGCAAGAAAACACACCTGCCTGGACTTAAGTGCATAAACGTTAAAAATTATTGTTCTGGTCAACAACGTAATAGCAAAATACCCTACATAGCATCGACAAACACCTTCTAACCTCTTTCTGCTCTGTCTACTGCAGTGGCAAGATTCTGAATGTTGAAGTTGTTGATGGCAGATTGATATGCTCAAGTGGTGTACGTGTTGAAGAGTTAGGGGATAAGAATGAACACTGTTACATAATTAATGCTGCTGTATATGTTGGCTACTAGGTTTTGTTATCTATGTTCCTTCTTAATATTTAGATGTCAATTTTTGTTAATATCCATCATGATGTAAATCTCCATTATAACCCATCATGATGCAAATTATGCAGTGGTTAATTGTTCCTTCATATGGTTAGTGAATTTGGTCCGACTCATGTTAGCATTCATACATATTGCAGTTTAGTGGCTGCTTTCGTTATATTCTGTAAACTGTTGATTCTTGTAATTGTTCAACCTGTGTCACTTTGAAGTAGCCACTGGTTCTTTTGTAGTTCTTTTCTTATATATTTGTATTTTGAATGTTACATGGAGCGTTCTAATATATCTGTTATGCTGTGGAGTAATTGTGAATACGAACCTTAGATGTCAGTAGTTTGGTGCACAGCGTGCCAGAGTCAATTGCATTTGTATTTTCTTTCAGATTTGAGAATTTCTTTGAGGTTACTTTTTACTAATTTATGAACATGTTGATCATGGGTGAACATGCTAACTCTTTTTATTCTAATTTACAAATGAAAATATCAAGCTTTTACCTTAGCATGAAATTGGGAGGGCTTCGACTTGTGAGAGGAAAATTTACAGCTATTCATAGTCGAGATGGACTAATTGAAACATATATAAAGTTCAATGAAACAGTTGTGGAACAAGAGTATGGTTGGGCAAACCTTTGTATACTGCCACCAAGATTATCACTTCCCTTGAATAGTGATCAGATACCAATGTATAATCAATCACTTTACAATTGCTTTTTCCTCTCTTAATATGGTCTACCAGCAGCAAGTACCAAATTTTCTGCAACTAGGTAAGAATATACGTTTTTCCCCCATGTTGGAGTTTCACGTCATGAGAGTTGCATACAGGAGTTGGTTCCAAGTATCAGGCAGTCCAGGAAGGCACCAGTGGCTGCAGTCTGCACCTGATCCATCGCTACCGTAAGCAGAGGGATGAGCATCTTTTCTTAATTGTGAAAGTGTAGTAATGTCCAGTAAATAAACCGGTTTGTTGATTTTACTTAACACTTGGCTAACCACTGCAACAGGTGGAGGTGCACCAGCAGGATATTTAGATCCTGAAAATGGCTCAGCTTGTCCATAACAGTTCTTTCTCGGTTGATTCCATTCTCTTCCCCTGTTTTTATGTAGAACAACATTAGTCTTGTTGAACGAAAGATTGATGTTTTTACCAAACAACAGTTAATATATGGAGCTGCTATGGTCTACTTACTCATAGTGAGTAGGAGAAATTCCTTGGAAGAAGACTTTGGTTTGTGAAGGATCAACATTGGAATTAACCCATTCGGCCCATGTTGTCAAAGCTTTATAAAATGCGTCCAAGCGGTTCATATCACTGTGCAAACCATGCCCATCCCTGATATAGTCCCATCTGAATTTCATAATCAAACAGTATCCACATGATGCCAAACTGCATTTGCTTGTTCATTATTCTTCATATAAGCAACGTGAGATAATCACTTACGGCTGAGATTTTCCGGTGTGAGTCCACCAGTGCCAGCTATTGAAGATGAGCACATCCATTCCTCTCCACGCATCACCCCCATGTATGGAGTTTAGGTTAAGTACTGTGCCGACACGTTCTCGAACCATGTCCACCAAGTACGGTGTACGATACATGTACAAAGTTAATCTATAGTCCTGCATTCAGTACATGTACAAAGATGTATCACATCTTTTCGTGTAATCCATACAAGGATCTGAATTTATATTCCTCCGAGCCAACTTATATGATTATTAGATAATTTCGTAAACATAAACAAAAAAACCTAATTCCATCCATTATGAGAGGCAAATTACAAAATATTTGAAAATAGAAAGAAATTCCATTGGCCCAATTGATCCTTTAAGTTATTCTAGAAATTTTGAAAGCATTCCAACTTAATGCTCCCCATCATGAATTCTATTATTAGGGTCCAGAAAAACATCATAACCAATAAGCCAACAGAGAATCTCCTGGACCTATGGGCAGGCTCAACCACTTTACGGTAACCAGTTAATTACTCGACCATCTAACCTGTCCTGACCACATTTGGCATGTTAAATTTAATAATCTGAACATGGAATGAAATAAAAGCGGCTGACCTTAGGAAAGAGACAAGAATTAATTGTGCATGCTTCATATGTAATGGCACAGGTTGGCATGCTTCTTATGACAACTGTGAGAAGTACTGATGGGATTGCCCACACCAATCTTCAACGAGTATGGCTGCGTGGCTAAGAATCTACTAGCCTCTAAACGACTCGTGCGACTGGCTTTCTAATGTGAAGTCCCATGAAAACGAAAAGATTTTTCAGAAAAGGAAACAAGATGGGCACAGAGGAAGCAGGAGTTAAGCTTGAATTTTAGAGTTCCAGGAAACTACCAACTCCAATAAAACGAGTTTCGTTCTCTGATTATCTGCTTGTGTTGTTGATGTTTTCAATCAAGTTAACATTTTGTTTGAAGTTTAAGATGGGCACTTAAAATAAGAAAAAGACACAACATTGAATCTTGAAATTCCCTGCTTCATTTTTGATCTAACAGAGCAAGTCCTACTCCATAAACTACCAAAAGATCGTGGTTTTATTGTCCAAGAGAAGCTTAAGCTCTGCTTGCCTTGCCACTACCTCTGTCTCTCGTGCTTTTTCTACACATCTAAAATTGCCTTAACTATAACAATCCATGGTTTTCTGCTGTAGAAGGAGCACATCAATAACTAAGTTGGGTTGCATAACTGCACATCATATGTGATGTGTATGTAAATGGATTACTTGGAGCTGAAAATTGCCCGGAAATAGCAGAAGAAAGTTTGGAACAGCCTTTTAATCAAAAGCAGGAAAATAACAGGAATAGAGACAATGGAACGGAGACAAGCTGTCTTGTGTGCGGATAAAGTCAGACATGTACCGACCCGAATTGGAATTTTGTTGGTGAAAAAAGGAAAAGGTAAAGAAATAAACTCACCACAAAGTTTACCGAAGATAACGAGCCTGTTCTAACAAAGTTAGTCTTGGCATCCGGCACCGACGCGTGAATCAAGCAACCCAATGATTCCCACATGTTTAGACTCAGCGAGTCCCCCACAAACATTATTTTCTTCTCTCTCCATCTTCCTAAAAAATCCGTGCCACTAAACCTGCACCGAAAGACCAATGCTAACAATTTCGTAATCATTCTAAATTATAATATGCTTCTGACGCTACTCAAGAATCAGCTACATCTCTAAATGTTATAGTCAGTATGAATGAATCAAGTTTTAACTTTGAAGAAGATGTTTATTTCACTCTGCTTACAAAAGGCCATAATAAAGAAAACATGAAGCAGACAGAGCACCTGGGTAAATTACAAGAGTTGGGTTGCCAAGAGTACTTGAGATACTGCTTGTCAGGTCTGCCATTCTTTAGACAATCGAACTCAGGGTCTATGAAAGGACAAGATTCATAAATAGGATAAGATTCATCAACTACCCATTTCCCCTGAAACAAATTGCAACCCATCACTTTCTTTCTTCCTCTCAATCTGGTAACATTGTGGTAATGCTGTTGCGCAACTGCTTCAAGTAGAAACAAGACCATAACTTGGAAGAGTAGAGAAACGAAAACTTGGGAGTTTACACCCATCTGGAGCTTCTTTCTGAATCTCTAGGATATGAAGACGCAGACGGCAGACTCCTCCTGTGACTGGAGTTGATGTACGAAAGGTGATGCAAGGGCAAAGGCGCAGGCTGGGTGGGCTCACATGGGTATGTGAAACAAATTGCACTGTTTCTATATCCGACATCAGCTAGGTGTTAATTGAGGGCGTGAAGACTCCAACTTGAGGGCTGCTTCAGAAGTTCATGTACTTTCTATGAATACCTGCATGTCACGGGGCATTTAAATTTAATCACGTTCCATGAAGTTGCACATCCTGGTACCATTTGCCAAGACATTAGGTCGGATCAACTTATGTTAATTGTTGAATGAAAACAATTGAGTCCCTAAAGTTTCCTAGAGTGATTTTGTAATTTTAAGGCTGTATATCGGAGTCTAGCCACCAACCTTTCCTGAGTTGATAATGTTCATAACTTTTATGAGAATTACATATGATGGGGTGGAGTTCAGATCTCCTGTCCAATATTATGGTATTTTATTGTGTCCAATAAATTTCAGCCATTTATTTATGTGAATAGGTCCCGCGTGGATCCCGTGTGAGTCCTGTAAAATAAATGATTGAAATTTCATAAGACAGAATAAGATAGAGTAATATTAGACAGAAGATCTTGTTCCGATGGGGTGACACTATCTTCTGTTATGTATAATCTATATATATTATGAATTGGAAAAACAAAATGGCATACCTCATCCATTAGTAAGGTTGAGGTAGGCTATAGGAAAGAAGAGAGTTACTTTTTCTTCCATTTTTAGGAAAAACTCATAAAGGTTTAGAATTTGAGTTGTCCTTGTCGTGTTTTTAACTTTCATTCCCAAAAGCTACCATGAATACGATGATCCTACATGATTACTGGTTGAAACATTTTCTTGCATTCCTAAAACTTCAGGTGTCAATTCGCCAATACCCAAATGTGGTTCATGAAATGGAAATGCCGGCATTCTCATTTCTGCTAAACCTTCCAATTAAGTGAAAAACTATAATTAGATCTCATTAAAAATAATGGAAAAGTTGACGTAGCAAGCTACATGAAACTTTCTTTAATAGAAATGCCTTAAAACAAATATGAAATTTGGACGATGCCTATGTATTTTCTCATAATGGCAAAGAATTTGACACATATGCTTCTCTATTTTAATTTTATGAATCTATATTTCCATCTAATTAGTTTTATGAGGTATATTAGTTAAAATATATGAAACTTATTGTTAAAATTAAGGATCTAATTACATAATCAATTATTAGTGGTCATCTATGATCAATCTTATTAAATAAGAAAATTTTAATTTTATACTTTTTATATTATAATGAATCGCAATGGCCATCAATAATTAACAAAAATATTTTTAAACGTAAAAAAATTCTTTGATAGTTATGAAATTATGATTGATCAGATATATTATCATCCAAATTTTAATTTGGATAAAGAATTTTATAATTATTTTTTTAATCTATGAAAATCTAATCTAATAAACTAGTTATATGCTCAACATTTACATCAATTATTTAAGATTCTGGTTGATGCTTAACTAATGATAATTTCTTCAAAATCTAAAAGTTGTTAGTTGTTACAACTCTTAAGTAGGCCCACTATTCCTTCCCTACCTGAAATTGAAAGAAGAAAAGGAACGAAAATGTTAATTTTGAGTAAAAGTGATTCTTGAATCAATGCTCAACAACCAACTATGGGGATGGCAGCAGTATACAGGCTAGTGTCCACCGCTGAAAGAGCAGCGAACCACCCCTCAATAAACTGTTCGTGGGGTTCCTAACGAAAGAGAATTAAAGAAACGAAAGGAGCAAATGATTGGGAAGTGAAAATATTTAATTACTCCCATGTGTCTTTGTTTCTCACGTTATAGTTATAGCTACATGTCATATTTATATACACGTGTCCTTGTCCTCCTAATAATTATTAAGAAGTATATAGAATAATATAATCACAATATTAATTTTATATTTACAACTAATAATTGAATTGTCTTATATATGTTTAATAACTATAATAGGATAGTTAATAATTTATTTTTACTTTTGAGACATATGGTAATACCCTAACAGGTTAACTCATTAAACCATAGTTCATCACAATTATTAGATGACACAATTAATCTCATTCTATCTCTTAGGGTAGAACATGTTATAAATATAACATGTAGCTAAGAGTGTGTTTGTAGCGTATGTGTGTGGTAATAGTTGAAAAGGGTTTTCTACCATAAGCTCTCTCTTGCACATGCTTCTTGGGTATTGATAAGTTAATGAGCTCTTGGATTGGAGAAGATGAATGACCAACCTTGGTGGTATGTACATTGATTGTCTAGTTATTTCTCAAAATAGAATGTGGATCTTGGTTAAAAGATTAAACATTACATTAATGGATTCATTTCTATATATTGTGGTTATTGCTCACTACATTTATAAATAATAATTGGTATTGGTCATTTGATTTTACAGCTTGTATTTGGATAGAAACCCATTTTTCCAAACCTGTTTTTGGAATGAATGATCTTAAAATGATGCATTCAAGGTGTAGAAACTATTTTTGGTTATTGTTATTGGCTTTTAACTTTTTTTGGGCAAATGAATCACCTTTTTTGGCTGAGAATTTTTGAAGCCGTTTGGTGGATCATTAATGGCTGAAATGGGTTAGAAGCTTTTGAGTTTTGGAGTATTTTTGGGTGAAATAGGTATTGGAAATTCATAGAGCATGAAAAATGGTACAAACCTCAAGCCTTGTCAAAAATTGATGGCTAGGTCGAGTTTTAGGTAGGTCAGACCCGCATGCCAGTAAGTCAACTTGCATGCTCAATAGGGTTAGGGACGACCCATACGGCGTTGTCCCAGACCCTAAAAAATAAAAACAAATTACTTGTTGACAACAGTGAATATTTATTTTTACTTGTCGTAAAATTGAACATGTGAAACTATTTGTGATGAGGAATTTTTAAATATTAATATATGATTAAATTTTGTGTTTTTCTCCTAAAATAACAATAAGATCTATATAGGTAATTAATTATCTTGTTGATAATTACTACTAAGTAGGATGCTTAATATGGTGAAGAAATTTTATTGAAATATTATAGATCACACAATTTTTCTATCCTTTCGATAGTACATTAATTATTTGGTTATAATATTTAGGGGCATTTGGTTTGAGGGTTTCGGAACGAAGAAATAGAATAATTGTAAAAAGCAGTGTTTACTTTGGGGTTTCCAATTCTAGGGGAATGGATTTATCCCATTAAATTTGAAAATCTACTAAACCCACCAAGAGGGGTGGGTATCAAGTTTTCATTCCAATCTAAGTTTTTATTACGTTTATTTTTTACTTTTTTATCCACAGCCTTTACCCTATCATCCTCTTTACTTCTTTATTGTCTCTCAATTCCTTACGATCTCTCATCCTGCCTTATCGCGTCTCATCAATGAAGGAATTTTTTGTTCTACACTTCCAGGCATATTTTCTAAAATCCCTCGTTTTAATTTGATGTTAAATGAACTGGATAGAACCTGGTTTTATCTCATTGCAAATGGGACTTTTGCTCCTTTTTTTCCTTATATATTCTCGTTTTATGATTTAATCAAGAGAATAACCAATATGTTATATGGTTTATATTCTCGTTTTATGATTTATGCTTTATATTCCATTTTAAATATGATATGGAAATATAGTTGCAATTGTATTATTGGCATTATGCAGTTTTGTTGACAAATGATCATATAGCTCATCTAATGCTCGAAAATTGCAATAAATTTTTTTTGACAAAATTGATTAATTTTTTTTACAAACATATGGAGATAGCCCCAATAAACATATGAAGGGCAAATAATTTGCATTTTTATTTATGTTAAAAATGGTATTATATTATCTTTTATTCTCATTAATGCAACAAATCAAACAACATTATTGGTATTAATACAAAAACCCAAGTTACAAACCAAACATCATTTTTTTATTTTTCATACCCATCCTCATCCCCTTCTACCGTTATACCCATATCCATAGCCAATCCCGTGCTCAAACCAAACGCCTACATAATATATTGTTCTTACCTGTGAATGAAATCTATGTTTATTTAAGGAACTCTAGTATGAATGATATAATTAATTTTGAGAAAAAGAGCATAAATTGCATGATTCTCTTTTAACATGCATATCGTAGTTATTGCTCTTGATTCTCATTCAACTTTAAGCAATCCTAGAGTATCTGCCATCTTGCCACTGAATGGAACGAATCACAAGCAGTGGGTTGAATCTCTCATAATGAATTTAACTATCATGTGAATGGATTTGGGCTTAATAATTGTTGCACCACCTAAACCCTCTATTGATACTATTGAGAAGGATAAGAAATCGTATGAGGAGTGGGAATACTCTAACTGATACTGCTTGATGATTATGAGGTACCACATGGATGAATCTATTCGTGATAGTATTCCCAAGGCTAATAGTGCAAAGGATTTTCTTACTGCCATTAAGAAGAAGTACAAGAAGTTTTTAAAGAATGAGAACAATGAGTACTTGAACATGCTTCATCACACCATTTATGGTAGTGTAAATGACATTAGGGCTCACATCGATAAGCTCATGGGTTGTTACCATAAACTTAAGGCTATAGGTATGGACCTTAGTAAGGATTATATAGTATGGTTTGTGATGGGGACTCTTCCTTCCAAATTTGATTTGATCAGATCAAGTTATAATGCTCAGAAAGAGAAATGGACTGTTGAGGAGATGACTGCTATTCTTTCCAAGGAAGAGGATGACATGAAAAAAGGAAGGGCAAAAAGCATCTTGATAATGACACGCAACAATTCTCAAAAGAGAAAGTTCACTTCTAATAGCTCAAATGACTAAAAGCCTTTGAAGAAGAAAGTTGTTAGTCCTAAAGGAAATAGACAGGCAGGTCATCTTCTATTAGTCAGAAGAATAAAAATTTCGAAGGGAAGTGCAACTTTTGTTAGAACATTGGCCACAAGAAAGTTGATTGCTGAAAGCTCAAAGCTTACATAGAGAAGAAAGGTAATTGTCTCGTGATAGTTTGTTTAAAGTCCAATATTACTAAAGTGCCCTCAAATACTTGGTAGTTAAATACTGGAGCAACAATTCACGTTACAAATTCCTTGCAGAAGCTGACAAGTCGAAGAAGGCCGACTAGTTTTGAGCAATTTGTGTACATGGGAAATGATACCAAAGTCCAAGTTTAATTTTTAGGAACAGTTAGACTACAATTGAATACAGAAAATCTTTTGGAGTTATATGATGTCGCTTATTTACCCTCTATTGGGAGGAATTTGATTTTTGTATCTATTTTGGATAGACTAGGTTACAGTCTTTTATTTGGAACTGAAAAATTGACTTTGTATCGTGACTCTCTTTTGATGGGAAATGGAATTTGATGTGAAAATTTATAAAAATTTGAGTTGAATGATGTTGTTACTGTTGCTTCTTCCTCCTCTCTTAATACTGTTGTTGGTTCCAAATATATGAGGTTGAATTTGAGATCTTCTATGTTATGACACAAACGTTTAAGCCATATTTCTAAAGACAAAATGTAGAGGTTGGTAAAAGATGGTGTACTTCAAGATCTTGGTTTTTTTTAAATTTCACTATCTATGTTGATTGTATTATAGGAAAGTTGACCGCCAAGGATAGAAAGGCAAAATAGACAGGTGCATAGAATTGTTATAGTTGATTTATACTGATATATATGGACCATTCATTCCACCCGCTATGGTGGTTCTAGATACTTCATCAAAATTTACAAAATTTAATCTCGAGCAATCGACCCTTGATCAAAATAGTATCTCACCCCCTAACTACAAGTTATATCACCAAGTATCAATATTGAAATCAAGTTGATATATCAATTAACAAACTCTCAAACCAACACCGAAAATAATAAAAATATTGAGAATACTTTTCTACTTGCTTTCATTATGATTTTCTTTACTTTTTAGTATTTTGGATACTTTCTAATTAAACCTACGCCTTTTCTCTTTCATATTCTGAAATAGGTTTTTTCTACATTGTAAACGGTCACATACTTGACCGTGTCTCTTCCAGCTTTGACTAAATCGTAGATTTACACGATTAAACAGAGTCACATAGTTATCACATACGATCGTGTATGTTATGAACATAGGTGTGTACACAACTGTGTATGTCATTACCTTTTCACATCCTTTTTGCGCACATTTTTAAATACTTATAAAGTACACGAGTTTATAACACCCTAGGTGATAGTTTCTACCCAGAAAAGTTTGATCTAATCGTCATCCATCTTGTCTTCACGTGTTCATCATTCCTATGAACCATAAAAGTGTCTATAAATTAGCACCATTCATGTTCGTATGAATCTTCTTCAATATAAGTTGTTGCTCCTCAATCATGGACCTTAACCAATGATATCTGATATCTAATTTCTATATACTTTATGAGAGAAAGAAACATAGTATTTTTTCTAAAGTTAATAACACTTTGACTATTACAAGATATTAGATAATCTTTTTGCTTCATATCCAAATCTTAAAGTAACCTCTTTAACCAATCTCCTTACTAGCTTCCACTGTAGCTACATACTCTGCTTCAGTCATAGATAAAGTCACACACTTTTGTAGCTTAGATTTCCATTAAATGACTCTGCTTGCAAACTTGAACATAAAACTTGAAGTGGATTTTCTTCTAACAAGGTCTCTAGCCATATTTGCATTCATATAACTTTTTATAATTAGCTCACCATCACCAAAGAACAAACTCCACTTAGGCTTACCTCATAAGTATCTCAAAATCCATTTCAATACTTCCCAGTGAACGTTCCCTGAATAGAAAACTATTTGCTCACTAACCCAATAGCCTGTGCAATATCTGGCCTTATAGACACCATTTCATACATCAAAGACCTTATTGTAGATGAGTACGAGACAAAATAAATATTATTTTTTTCCTTTTCCGTTGAAGTATATGCACATTTACTCAACTTAAATTAAGGTGCTAGTGGCATGCTAACTAGCTTGACATGCTTCATAGTGAACATTTATCACATCCGCTCAAATATCTTTCCTGCGATAGCCACAATTTCCAACTCTTCTTGTCCCGAGTTATTTTAATGCCTAAAATCTACTTGTCAGGTCCCAGATCCTTCAAATCAAAAAATTTAGACAAATCCTCCTCATTTTAGATTATTCCAACATTTTAACCCACAATTAACATATCACCAACATATAAAAGAAGAATAGTGAAGTTCTCACCTGTGAAATTCTTGAAATATACACAAGAATTGGTATAAGTTCGACGTAAACATAACCCATCATAAAGAAGTTGAACTTTCGATACCATTGCCTTAGAGCTTGTTTTAACCCATATAAGCTCTTCTTCAACTTGCAAACCAGATTATCTTTGCCTTTAGCTTCAAAACCTTATGATTGCTCCATGTTATCTCCATTTCCAAATCTTCATACAAGTTGTTTTAACATCTAATTGCTTGAGTTCAAGATCCAAACTGGCAGTCAAACTCAATTATGTTCAAATAGAGGTCACCTTAATCACTGGTGAGAAAATTTAATCAAAAGCTATACCCTTCTTTTGACTAAACTTTTTCACCACTAACCTTACCTTATTCTTCACTAGTTTGTCACATCTTTCTTTATCTTGAATTCCCATTGATTTTCCAGTGTTTGCTTTCCTTTTGGAAGCTTCACAAACTCATATGTATCATTTTGCAACAGAGATTTCATCTCATCCTACATAGCTATGAGTCAGAGATCTTTGTCTTCATAAGATGCAACCTCTTATGCATTTTTAACATCCCCCTTAATAGTAACTAACATATATTATATACTCGAATATCTTATAGAAGGTCTTTTCTCCTATGTCTAACTTCAAAGTTGTATATCATTAATTATTGGATCCAATTGCTCCACTTGTTCATTATCCTCAATAAATTTATATTTTCTAGGTGTGGTTCATATAGCTCATTGTTATCAGGTTGTATTTGGTCACACTCTTCATCTCCTTCACCTGTAGACTACTTAGTAGTGATAGAAATTAGAGAAGAATTAATTATACCATAAGATGAGCTATTATGTGTAACCTTATCTCCTCTCAAAAGATCTGTACTTCTTTTGTGCTCCTTAAATACCAAATCTCTACTCCTGACCACTTTATTCTTCTCTGGATTATAAAGTCAAAGTTAAAGTCAAAGTCAAAGTTAAACTGATCATCATCATAACTAATAAAAATATAAGGTATCGCCTTTGAGTCAAGCTTTTATCTTTGAACCTTATATACATATTTCAATGCTTTATAGCCAAATTGTAACACCCCACTCCCGTAAGACCCGAACCCGACATCGACGGTGATATCCAGGTCCGTGCCCCGCGAGGGTGGCGTGCTACATCACTCAGTAGAA
>JANTPM010000002.1:25589102-25599950 GCA_025434745.1 Erythroxylum divaricatum | reverse complement strand
TGTAGGGGTAAGGCTGCGTACTATCGGACCTCCCCAGACCCTGCTTCATTGCGGGATTTCAGACTGGGTGATGATGACGTACAATTGGACATCCATCATTTATTTAAAAATTTTCATCTTATCTAACCAAATGTTCATACCCAATGACCAATTTGATAATCACAAATGTTCCGAGTCTAAAGAGAAAGGGACAAGAAGTCAAGCATGTTAGTAAAGAGTCAAGAGTGTTACCAATGAAGGGCAGATGGAAGTGAATAAGGACCCCATAGCATAAACAATGCAGTCCACACTTCTCAATTGGTCAAGTACAGATTCATTCACTGTGGGGAAGACCTAGTCAATAAAACATATTAAATCAATACAACTTAAGAAGGAGAAACTCAAGAGTAGTGACTCTTAATATATGTAAAAGTTAATCTCTTTTTCTTTTTCTCATAGGGAGAAATAGAGATATCCCTGGTGTATGGGAAATGCTTGTGGGTGGGATGTATACTCTGTCATTCAATGCAAGTTCTAGTTCTTTATGCCAACAATTTCCATAATAGTTCACATAATATCTTCGCATGAATAACATCAACAGTCTATCATTATTTTCATGGACAGGTTTGGTATTTTCCCGACCCCCTCATATTTGTAATAACGAGAAGTTCTACATAAATTACATTACATTAAAGGGAAACAAATAAAATCTTCCAATTAGCAAGTTACAACAAAGAATAGGGAGACAAGAACTATGTAAAACTAATTATAGAAGAACAAATGGTTTAAGGTTTCATTCACCTCGTGCAGGGAACTTCCACCCTCACTTGACATGTAGAACACCCTCTTTACTCTTGAAGGAAGTGGTGGAACTGAAGAGCATCCCTGATCAATAGCAAGAATAAGATTTCTTCATTATATGAAAGATTAAATGTTGCAACATGCTACAAAGAATACTAACAAAGTAATTTATAGACTAATCAACATCTAATCCTTTAAGTTGAGTCCTTGCACCCCCAACAGCCCTTTCACCATATACTGAAGGAATTCATTTAATCATATAGAGATCAATTTCCAATAAAATTTCTCATTTAATTTTCTGAAACTGTTAAAAAGTGTAATTTTCTTTCTTATAAAAAGTTCGGCATCACATGAGCTTGATAAAACGGATGAAAACATGCAAAATGCCTGAATTTCTGATGGAACAACTGTTCTTAAATTTATTGAAAGTCACAAATAAGACATCAAATTCCTCATAAGTTTCTTAACAAATTGACTTGTCATTATTCAAATTTCCAGAGTAAATTACATGAACAGTCCAAAAAATAATGCATAAGAGTAGGAAACCAATTGGGTATATAGGCTTCTAAGGGTCACAAGCATAGAGGAATACCTTATCAATAGGTCGCATATATCCATTGGTTGGGTGAGAAATCTCATTCTGACCTCGTATTATCATGCCATTCTGTATTCTCACCATTAAATAGAAGTCAATGCTAAGAAAATGCAGCATGTCAAATAATTTTAACATTACTCTTGAAAGAATCCACATATTTAATAGTGAACCAATAAGACTAAAAACATAATTATATGAACTTGCAATTATGCAACACATTGTGCAAGTCTAAGGATCAAATAGGAAACATAAAAACGTAACTCATCAAGTAGTAGGAATCAATAAAAATATGTGAAATATAATCGTAAACAATAAGTATAAACAAAATTATATCAAAATGAGACAATTATCTATATAAAACATGTAATAAACATGAAAATAGGGAAGTTTGATGATGCATGAACATCTGAAAGTATGTGTAGTATTACCCATAATTCACATCCTAACGTGAGCCTGTCGTTTGTCGAGATTACAGGTAAGACCAAACTCTCTGATGGAATTTGTGAAACACGTGAAAACAAAAATATTGCAGCATCTAAAGACTGAAAGAATATGCGCGCTCCTGCAAAAAAAAAGTTTCCAATGCTACAAAAGGGGAATGGAGTTAGTTATACGAAATAGTACCAAAACTTTTTTGCACATAAAAGCAAAGTGGAGAAGCCAATCTGAAATAAACTTGACCATAAAAGGAAGCCCTTTGTAAGATCATTCGCTTATATGGAGGCTAATCTGGAAAAGGGAAAAAAGGAAGTTCTAACATGCAAATGAAGAGATCAAGACGAACAAAATACAATCATTCAAAATTCAACATGCAAGGAATGTTACCAACAAATAACCAGGAACCATTACAATCACAGTAAAATTCTACGATCCCACAAAATTTACAAGGCCAATAGTGACATAAAGCCAGTGTACCTCTAAAAAATGGCAATTATAACACACAAATTACAAAGGTACCCATCTAAAAGTGCAGCCAAAGAGAATTCTAGTGCTAATCAAAATGCCAAAAGGTACCTGCCATTACTGAAGCAAAATGATTCATTTGGTCGACGGAGGATCTGTTTTCACAGAACGTATTTCTGATATAAGCACGTCAACTAGTTTTATCTAACAGTTTGATAGATGACTGAAATCTAAAATAACAGCAGATAGGGAAAAAAAATCCTGAAAGGGATGGTGTAGATATAAACACATAATAAGCATTGAAGAAGAAGAAAAAAGAACAGTAGTGAAACCTACAAGCTGGTACCTTCCAATCCAAAGACCAAAGATATAGAAGTAAAAAGAAGTCAGATTATGAATTGTTTCTTTATTCGCAACATGGAATTAAGGTACAAACAGTGACATAACAAGAAAAGCAAATTTTCCTCTGGATACTGGTCAAAAAGACTAAGAGAACAAGCATACAAGGCCATAAATCTTTTCACAAAATTAGGAGCCAGCAGAAATATGTCAAAAGAGAGAACTAAGATGAATTGTCAATAAAATTGGTAGTATTTTCTACAGGAGTAACCTACCTCATTCTGGAAATAAATTAGAAAGGCTCGAATTGTTTCTCTGTAAGATCTTGATACACCTTTCCATAGAGAGTGTTCACCTTCCACAATGTTATACCTGTCAAAGCTCAAATAAGGACAGCATTATTTAATTCCCCACCATAGATATACTTAGCAAGTAAGTAAGAAAAATTCAGGATGAAACGAGAATAAGGTACAGAAAAGAAAAATCAGATCTTGCAGTAAGGTTGACTGTATTACCATTCTGATTTAGCTTGTTGTGCATTGAGAGGAAGACGATGGCCAACCAATCTTCGGATTGCAAGAGCCTCAGCAGTACTTTCATCAGACAATCTCAAACATCTTGATCTAATGTCTCCAACCGCAGGACCACCTATGATATATCAATCTTTAACTTCCGCCCAAAAGAACATAACAGTTTATCCTATAAAGAGAAGTCCCAATATTTGAGTCTGGTTGATGAAAACATTCTTCAATGATTAAGCATTGCCCCTCAGAAGCAATTGAGATCTCCTAACAGTATGCAGAAGAATACAACTCTCTGAAAAAGCAACAACTGATGTATGCCAGCGATTCAAATTTAACCTCTTTTCATCAACTATGGCGAGTCTTCTTTTAAGTAGAACTTTTTACCAATCTAAATTCGAACTTCTAATGAAGAACGAAGACATAACTAGTATATATTCTTGCTCCATCACCAACTTCAATATTTCTGGCTGTATGTTAATTCTTGAACAACACAAACCAAGACCAAAATTGCGACCCTAGCAAGCACTCATGAAATCTACGGGGGGAAAGATCTTGAATTTGAGACTTTCTATGCCAAAAATAACCTCAAAGAAATTACCAAGGACACGAACTATCTCAGCGGTACTGCCACCATCGTCAGAAACGGGGAGAACATGAGCAACACGAGTTGTCAGTCTTTTGAGCTCTTCCACGACACCGTTGAACGCAGTCCCACCTGCAAGGAAAATGAAAGCAACCTTTATGTACACAGTTGCCCACTTCAGAATTTGGATGAAAGTTGCTATCTTTGAAGAGAAAAATGAAGAGCATAGAGAGAGACCTGAGAATACGAGAAGCGAGGGCTGATTGGCGCTTGAAGAGGAAGAGCAGTGGCATTGAAGCGAAGCTGACGTAGAAGCCATAGGCAATAAAAGAGAAGATTTTGAGTTGTTGGGCTGTGAGTGTAATGAAAAGTTGGAGGAGGTGAAGGGAAGGGAGGGAATGAGAAAAGGAGAGTGTCGGAGAAGAGGAGGACTACCGTTGCTTGTGGTGGGACCCAGCAAACTCTCCGCCATGTTCCCGCTATTTCTTCCCGGACCACCACCACTCATCCGTTCTTTGTTAATGATATCCCATTTTTTTCTCTTACCCAAATCACTTCTTTTGTATTTACATGAACCTCTCAAATATTATACAGATGTTACATTCATTTCTTTAAGGTGATTTTTTTCGCCATATAAAAAGAGTAACTGTATCTCCCTACCACCTCAAATGGCAGCAATTCTTTGAATTCATGAGGTACGTAATAACGAGGAAATATGTTATAAAACGAGACACTTGACATTAAGTTAGAATGCCTTGCCTTTCTGGTCGGGCTCGGGTATGAGGACAGCTGGGGTGACTGATTCCACCTTTGAGATAAGTAAAGGTTGTCTAATGTTGTCTCTTTTCCTTTGTATGTGTCAGTGTCACTTGCCCCCTAATTAGCAATGAATTTGTTTTCTTCTTGATACCAATTGTAAACTTCCTTGTTTCCATAAATTTTGATATGAACTGATTAATATGATGAACTAAACAAATTGAGAGAAGAAAACAATTATAATACACAAGCTAAGTTGGCTAGGACTATGATGAAACTGGTTTGTGTATAAAACTGATCAAGGTAATAATTAACTCCAAACATAACAAAATACAAAATAAGAACTCGAACCAATTCAATGTTAGAGCCATTACAATGACTAATCAAACCGGTATTAGATGCGATGTATTCCTCAACCCTGAAGGTGCCTTGTTTCTCCTCTAGCTAATATCCAATAGCATCTAATGAAAATAAGATATTGTCTTATTTTGTATAAATGACATGACAAAATAGCCACAGTTATCTAGACTTTTTTTACTGTATATATATGATTTCCCAGTCAAGTTCAAAGCCTTCTCTCGGTTGGCTTAATGGTGGATGAGGATTGTTATGACGAAAAGAAAAAAACGTTCCTGCCATATGTTGCCAAAGATGCAGAAATAATTACAGTACATAAACGACATTCTATGGAGGGAAAACGAGCCTTGGGAATACACTAATAATCACCGCTGAAAGTCACGCACACAAGGTTCAGTACAGTATACATGTAGCCCAAAGGACAAACTTTCAGTGCAACTGATGCACAAATCATATAGAGGAAGAAACAGTAAGAGGACAAGAATTATGAAACACACATTGACAGCTTCAAATGAGGAATGACTACAAGCCTACTAAAAAATTGCAAACCTCGACTTGATGGCAATGAGCCACGCTACCATAATTTGTACGAGGCCTATCCAAAATTGCGAAAGTGCTGCTGTAAAGTAGATCATCAGAGGTCGATGTTTTGCTCGTGTGGGTCAAGTTGCATGGCTTAGCATTGCAGGAAGACTGCCATATTCACCTTACTTTTCATGTTTTTCGGTTACAATGTTACTTCTTGAATCAGTCCCAAGTTAGTGTGCAGTTTCCTTAGTCTCCCGACGATTTCATTACCATCCCTATTGCAACACTTGATAGGCGATTAGTCAAGTGATGCGGACCAGTTAGCTTTGGATTACATGGAAGATCTTGACCGCGACAAGGTTTGCGGCAGGATGCGAAAGAAGACATAAATTCTATGATGCCGTGTGTGAAATAAGGAATCCTAGGTGGTCTAATTTATGTTATTTCCAGTTATGTTCTGTTACTTCCTTATTAGTTGACAGTAGGAGTTTGGATTCTAAATCCTTGCTTAGTTAGGAATTCTAGCTAGCAGTGGGAGTTTATTAAGGATTCTAAATCCTTGCTTAGTTTATTAGGAGTTTATTTTCCTAATCTTGTTAGGATTTAGATTAGGGTTTTTGGCCATTATAAATAGGCCTTATTTATGTTTTCAGAACATCATTGATTTTCGAAACAAAAATTTCATTCCAGAATTTGGCTTTGCCGCTCTTTCAAGATCGCTTGTCGTTCTTGTTTCTTTTTTCGTCCAATCAAACGACATTGATTAAACTCCTGAACAGAGTCTAAACGTTCTCGTTCCGTTCTTAACTTCCGTTCTGCGTCATTTCGTCTAAATAATATTTTACTATATTACATTATAAACCCTTATATTCGTTCTAAACAATAATCTTCTAATATTATATACATTTACATTACATTTCATTATAAATCATTCCATTCCATTCAATTCCGTTCCTTTATTAAAAACTGTACGTCTAACTAAATATAACTTTAAGGGTAAATTTTAAATTTAAATTTAAATTTTATTCAAATTTATAATATTATTCAAAAGTAAAAAATAGTTTTTTAAAAAATAGTATTCTTAGTTTTTTTATTAACTTTGGTAAAGTGAAATGTAACACATGTATTCTTAATTAGTAATTTATTTTATTTTAAATAAATTAATAAAATAAGAGAAAATAAAGAATAAGAAACGTTTACAATTCTAAGGTTTTTCCATCTCAAGTCAAAGGCTTCCAAAGGTGTGGGAAGAAAAGCCTCCAATTTCACTCATCCCTAAAGCCTCCAGTCTGTAACTATCCTACCTTGCCAGCCGAATCTATTATTATTCATTCTCAAAACCTTTCAAGTCCATTTAAAGCCAATGTGCAATACCCGAAAGCTTCCATTCCCAAGTCCTCTAAAATTCCCGTCATCGCATAATAGCTGACAAGCTTTGCAGCACTCAACTTTATATATAGGACACAAAAATGGATGTGTCATAATTGGATTAGTTTGAAAGTCGAGAGGGACGTTAGCAGAAGCTTAGAAAGAGGACGATTGAAAACAATGCAATTTGATATCATCTGGTTTGTTAATTTTTGGCTAGTTCCAAGTGAGAGTTTGGACTTTTATTTTGAATGTTAATTTAAAGTTGTTGATGTTAGCTCAAGGTTTATATTTAACCATTTTGATGATAATGATATTTCAAAATTCAAATTGGATTTATTTATTTTTATTGTTAATGGGTTAATTTTCGAAAGGAAGTAAAATTATAAGAAATATGTTTCCATTTTTTATAAACTTACTTTATTAAAAATGATTTATTCGAAAGGATCCTACTAATTATGAAGGTCGCATATTAGTTTCGTGATCATTGAAAAAATTTTAGCGAAGATAAACATCGAAATTATTCAGATTCAAATCTATCCAGTTGACTAAGAATGCAAGTGAAGCAACGGTTAATTGAAGAAAATGTCTATTTAAGGAAGAGTCAATGCAACTGTGAACAAGTAAAACTGAACGATATAGAAGCTTACGAAGCATTATTGTCAAATTTCATCAAAAGCATATACATTTTTAAAAGTGATATCTTTGTAAAAATTCTCTTGTGCATTAGAAAGTGAAATTATGTTAAGAGAGACTACTGGAGCTCATATCGAGCACACCTCATTTTTATTTGAGAGCTTGTAGAGGCTAGTGAAATACTATTAGTGTGGAAGGTTGAAGAACTTTGAAAAATATTAACTTGTAAAATTCGAGAGGCTCTTCAAATTATTAATTGATTTTATAGTGAAACACTCAAGTTGGATACTTGGGGATTAGACATAGGCTTAGGTTGTAAGCTAAACCAATATAAATCGACTGTGTCCTTCTCTCTCTTCCGCTTTATATTGTGTGTGTGTTTATTTTAGCAAAAGGCTCCTTCACTTTTATAATAGACTTCTTCTATTTTTAACTTGTAAAAGGTTCTATTCAGTTTTAATCAGCGCTTTCTGTTTTAAATTATTTTTAACTAAATTTTTCATTTAGTAGGCTTTTGTCATTTAACAAGCTTTCTATCGCTTAACAGGTTCCTTCCATTTAAATAGGATCCTATTGTACAATAGGCTCCTACTAGTTTAATTGTAGATAGGCTCCTATCATTTCTTTTTGAACTTAAAGTAACTTGTAAAACTTTTTAAGTCACACACAATTCACCCCCTATTGCGTGTGTTTGCTTTATCTTTTGTATCAGAGCGAGGTTTCACATTTTTGTATTTTACAACACATAATAGATGATGGAAAACAATCTGAGAATTTTTAAAGGAAAATCTGTCTCAAATTCTCCTTACTTCAAAGGAAATAACCACTCATATTGGAAAGAGAGAATGACCATATATCTCCAATATATAGATATCGAAGTACAGTAAGCAATTAGAATTGGAGCTACAATTCTCACTTTCGATAACATAGACGCATAAACTGATGTTGACATGAGAAATGCAAAACTAAAATCTAAGGCAAAACATCACCTGATATGTGCCTTGTCCCCAAAAGAATATGAAAGAAATCCTACTACTCTATATCAAAAGAAATATAGACAAACTACAAGTCATGTTTGAAGGAATGAATGAGGTAAAGAAGCATAGAATAGGTCTTTTAGTGCATCAATACAAAACTATTGGCATGAAACAGGGAGAGACCATAGGCAAATTCTTTGGATGCTTCAACAACATCATCATGGACTTAAGGAACTTTGGAAAGATATATCCCAATGATGAGCTCTAAAAGAATTTGAGGTCATTACTAAAGGAATAGAGACCTAAGGTGACAGCTCTCGAAACTAAAAATGATCTAGACACCATTTCACTCAACTGGTTATGAGAAAATATAATGATCCATGAAATTGAGCTTAGGCAAGATGAAGGATCCTCCTACAGAAAAGGAATGGAACTAAAAAACACTTGGCGAATCAAACAGTGATGAAGATGACACTGAGTTGAAAATAGATGGAGATAACGAGTTCAACTTTATGGTCAGAAAATATGCCCGCTTCTATAAAAAAAACTGATGAAGAAAAGAGAAGGAAACAAGAAAGCTAGAAACAACATGTTCCTATCAAAAGGTAACAACAACAAAAGCAATGCACAAAACAATCAAATTATATGTTACCACTACAAAAAGCTTGGACACACAAAACCAGAATATCCTCTTCTACAAAAGGACAAGTCAAAAAACAGAAAATCCAGAAACAAAACAATGATTACAGTCTAGTTAGATGAGGATTCTGAAAGCTTTGAAAAAGAAAATCCAGAAGAAGTCAACAACATTTGCTTTATGGCTAAACTAGGAGACGATAAGGTATATTATTCTAACTCTAATATTAAAGTTGATGAATTGAAAAATGCACATCATGAATTGTATGATCAGTACAAAAGGTTGACAGTGAAATATTTCAAGGAAGTTGAGATGTTTGTACCTCTGAAGAGTAAGATTAAATCATTGAAATCTGCGAATGAGAATTTGGCGACTAGGAATATGTCTCTTGAGGTTGACTATATGTAAAAGGTTTCTAAAAAAGAAGCTCAGAAAAAAAGAGTAGCCAAGTTGAAAAATACGTTGCTAAAAAATGATTATGATAAGGTAAGATCGTTAGAAGACAAAGTTGTCGCCTTAGAACTTGAAAAGGAAAAAAGTGCTAGAAAGATCTTATCTAAAAAAAAAAAGAATTGGAAAATTTCGTTAATGGAAGGAAGAATCTTAATGCATTGCTTGGTAGTGATGCACTTTGGTAAGACCAGAATAGGATACAATGAAAATAACAATATCAGGCCATACAAAAACTTCTTTGTTAAATCCAATAGTAACTATAGCCAAAACAGTAGGAACTTGCTAAGTAGAAAAAATCATAACAACTATGATTCATTTATGTTGTATGATTACTATGGCAAATATGGTCACATTAGTCATTCTTGTAATTTTTGTAAAAAGAAATTACCTCATATGTATGTTTGGAGACTAAAATGTAGCACCCTCTTACCTCAAGATACACACCGGGATGCCCGAAGGTCATTCCGGTATATATCCTACAATAAGGGCGAGCTACGTTTGATCACTACATTCATTTCGTATGACATGGTATCACAATTTACTTAAAAAGCATCATAAGAAGATCACAATAATTTAAAACCTGACTTTTTTCCTCATTTCATTTCCCAAAAATCGAAGTCTACAATGTCTTTCAATGTTTTTCCCTAGGTACAACATCAACTTAATACAAAAGGATGACATGAGAGAGGAAAATACAAGCAGTCTATCTAATCTATCCACAGATTCCAACTAACTAACCTTTGAGCCATGACTTTTCCTACCAAAACACAATCTATACGGCTGGTAGAGCCTCTTAAAAGCTTGAGTCGTCTCTTGGTCCTGAAAAGACAACGTTGTAATTTTGGTGCGTTTTGCGAACTCAATGAGATAACCATCATCAATGGTTCACTCAATTTATGCATCACATCATCACACATAACATAATATTCACCTCATTGCACATTCATAATATATCACATTCCATGTTCATACAAAACACACATATCAATTATAATGGCAATTCATGTGAGACTCACTTTCATTTATTATTGTTGTTATGACCGAGTTCCTTTTTACTAGCTCATATCCCTTAGTGGATATTGAGCTGTGTCATAAAATGTCCCATATCCCTTAGTGGATACCGGGTACAGTCGCACTCGAGCCCGAGGCTCTAATCACATTCTGAGCTTTAAACTCTTTATCCTGGTGACTCCGGTCATAACTTCCTTTATCTTGCATGCATTCATGTAATGAATGTTTCTCATAACATATCCATGGTCAATCACATGGATGCACATTCACATTTTAGATCACATTCATCATCGGATCGTAATCTGGCATTTAACAAAAGTGCTTAGCACACTTTTGCATTCATATGCATATTCACACATTTGTACATTTGAAACACTTATTTCGTCATGTTCACATACAAG
>JANTPM010000002.1:25566172-25584710 GCA_025434745.1 Erythroxylum divaricatum | reverse complement strand
AGAAGAAAATAAACAAAGAGATAGACAGATCTAGTGGTGACGACGGCGAGGATTGAACGGCGGTCTCAGATTTGCTTAAGGGGCGGTGAGTTAGAAAATAAACAAAGAGATAGAAGCGTTAATGACAGTAGAAGCGTTAACGCGCGGTTTAATTGTAAGGGCAAAATAGACTTTTCAAGTTCATTCGTTGACCAGATTTGCTTAAGGGGCGGTGAGTTAATAAAATTTCAACTCAAGGGTTTTTTTGCTAATTTTTACATGTAAGGGATTTTTTAGCAACTTTTGAATAACACAGGGTTATTTACGCAATAAATTCCAAACAAAACATTGCGTAGGTTTTTTGCAAAAACAAAAATAATTAAGTTCCTTCTATATTTTAGATTAATTAGTTGACATGCCAATTTCTTGTCATATGGATGCTATTGTGTCAAATCTTTCGCTAATACAGAACGTCACGTCAATACCATTAACTATAGGGATAATAGCAGACTAATTTTATTATAAATAAAAATTTGAGTATTTTATTGCTGTTTTTAATAGTTCTGACTAATATTATAAATTTAGGCAAAGTTCAAATTTTTTTTTGTAATTTACCCTTAATTTTATGTTATAAGAGGAGTTGTCCTTCCATTATAAGTATCTTTTATAATAAATAAATGCATTATTAAATGGTGAAAGATAAATAGAAATCTTTATTTAGTATTCAAAAAATTGAATGTGAGGAGTAAATTCACTAACTACAAGCTTAATCTTTCGAATTATCTTAAGCAGCCTCTTCATGTAATTGAAAATTTTAAGACTGGAACTTGGTTAAGAGTTTGAAGCATGAAGCATGGTTCTTACTTTGCGTTGCTGACCATGTACAAATCTCTGGACCTATCTACTGCACAAGGTATGCAAGCAAGCTTTTTTGTTCTTTTGTTCCCTTCAAATTTTCGTATTGCAGTTGTGTTTCAGCCACTTTGCAGAGAGAATAACCACATGTTTATTTCCTTACTCCGACAGTCTCCCGTCCTCATATATGCACGAGCCATTGCCAAATAATTGCATTCCTAGAAAATTCCTCAAAATTTAGTGAAGGCAATGAATGGAAATCCTTAGTAAGGCAAGCTCTTGGAGCTTGTGCTTACAACCAAGGTCTTGAGTTTAGAACACTCTTCGCCAGCATTTGCTCTTCTTGTGATCATCTCCAAGTTCTTGTGCAAACTTTGCTTCACCAGACTCCTCATCATCTTTTTTCCTTCTTGAGCCTCCCTATGATTTACAGGTGACCCCATTACAATCCTTCTCGTTTGAGGCCCAGAATGTGGTCCCATCTTTGTTTGCCTTTCATCTTGGAACCACTGGAGTAGTTTCAGAGCTCTTTTCTGAGCTAGGGGACTCCCCAGTAATGCTACCTCGAGAAGCAGAGGAACGATGCCGGATTTTGACATTTTCGCTCTTTGAGCTGAGCTTTGATGGGCTAAAATCATTAAAATATAAGCTGACAACTCCTGGCACTTGGGCTTATCCTCCCATGCTAGTATCTCTACCAAGCTCTCTGGCACAACTGAACTGTTTTCCATTGCTTTCTTCCCATTTAAAGTCACCACTAAATGACCTAGAGTTGCAAGCGCTTTCTCTGAGAGTTGTTTCACTGATACAAGCCTCAAGAGAGTTTCAACTACACCATTGGAGACTAAGATCCATGCATTATCTAACACTGCTGAAAGGTTGTATAAAGTGGCTAGACAGAACTCTTTGGTTTCCAAAGTTGAACTAGAGTCAAGAATTCCTACTACAAATGGCAGAACTTCTGATGAGCTAAGAGGGAATTCAGTATTCGCCAATGAGGATAATGATAAGATCAACTCTGAAAATTCTTGCCTTGTTGACTCCTCTGAATTGCCAATGTTCTTTGGTAATTTTGACAGCACTCCTGCTTCCACCATGACAGCCTTGTTCCTGAAGGAAGAATTTCATGTCAATATCCCACATTATTGAAATTAAAATTATGAACATGATGGATACCAAACTAGTTAACTAACTCTAGATAAGCATGTCAGAGAAAGTCAACAAGATTGGGGAACAGTAAGCAATTAGTTCTCCATCTTTTCTTCTGCCAATCAAATTTGTTTTTTTCTTTTCTTCTCTTGTTTGGTACCTAGTAATTAAGAGATAAGAATGGCAATAAATCATTTATTTTTAACTTTTAGTTGTTTAGTTAGTGATAATACATAAAATATAAAATGACAAAAAAGGAATGATGCAATCCTTAACTTTTATTTATAGGGTGGAGGAAAGTATAAGTTGGAATTAAATATCGAAAATAAAAGATAAGATATATTATTAAAATATTATTAAGATATTTTTGAAGATATTGATTCTTAGATTATCGTTAATTATTTTATTTTGTTTTATTAATACTTTTATTTGTATCATAAAAGTCATTTATAATTATTTAAAAATTAATAATTTTTTAAAGCATAAAATTTTTATTTATTATTTATAAAATATTTTAATTATTTATTTATAAAATAAATCAAATAATAACTAAATATGCGAAAAAATTCTTACTACTGTTTTTAATAGTTAATATTAAATAATAGTAAAACTATTAACTTTGTAGTAATTTCGTTTCTGTTCTAATTCTCGATTTCTCTTTTGACCTCCAAGTCTATGGGGGAGGGACCTGGGACAGGATATGGGTATACGGAAATATACCATCATGAAGTGACACTAAAAGCATCTACGGTAGACCAAGATAAATTATAAGGCCCACCTACGTAATAAATACCCTACAGTTTTAGATAAAGTAGTTGAGAATTCTTTGATGGCCTGAAAGCGTAAGGTTATCGAGACTTGAGATATACATGTACCCTTTGCACTAAAAGGGAGGAATTGCCGATTTTAGATGTTTTCACACTTCGGCTCAACAGAATTGTAAGGGAGTAAATCATGATTTAATCTCACGTAAATTATTAACAAAGCAGTCGTTTTTTTTTTTGCGTACAATGAACCACTATATTAGATGAACTTTCACACTGTCACTGTCGAAACTTGAACTTGAGACCTTTACACTCAATTTTCTTACTAATAATTAATTGAATTATCCGTACGGGCAGTTATACATGTACCCTATACCCACATCTGTGGAAGCAAAATGAACCTAAAATGAACCTAAATAACTAATTATATGCCTTTCTATAGCAACAAGTTATTCTGATCATGCCATCTGTTTGGTTGTAGGTTTCACGAAAAAGTAAAACAGCTTAACATCTCTAAAAAGAAAGAAAAGGCTTTTTTTAAATTCATATTCTGCCTTGACACAAAATGTTCCACTCATAAAAACTCCTAGTGAGACAGATTAAAAAAAAAAAAACAATTGAAAACTATAATCTGAAAAGGCATCCCTCTATTGTTTACAAGTGTCTACTGACCCTTCACCAACAATCTGGTGATGGATAGAATTGAAATGAGTCCCCACTATAGTTTTCATTCACACTCGATAACCACATAGATAGAACAATCCCAAAAGTCTATCTATACTGCCAAAAGGCTAAACTCTTTTAACATTTTCCAACTCCGTTGACAATCATCCAAACCCACCAGCACCTTTGAAACCAAAATATTCCCGGGTCACAAGGTATAGAATTTTGTGCTTATTAGTAGGTAGTGGGGGACGGATCCTTTGTCTAATTCTTTTATCCTTATCTTTTTTATTAAATTTTAGTCATTTTTTTACGTAATTCTTGCATAAATAGATGATTGAGATTTAATAAAACAAGATAAAAATAGAAGAGTTGAACAGAAAATCCTAACTCCAAATAGTACATATGTCAGCGTCTAATAGAGATGAAATGGAAATGGAATTTGTTTTTGCGGAACCAAAAGAAGGAAACTAAAAATTGGTAAAGAAATTAATAAGAACAAAACTTACGTGTATGATCCATTTGCAAGCTCTTTCAAAGCTTTGATGGCCACTCGGCAGCGGCTAGGCACCTGATCAGAAGCCACCATGGCAACCAAGACAGGAATGACACCCAGCTCTGCCATCAACTTTCTTGTTCTCACGTCCTCTTTGGCTAGCTTCCCAATCTCTATGGCCCCCACCTCCTTCTCTTCCCAACTTCCGAAGTGAAGTCTTTTCACTGATCTTTGCAACAGCGCAGAGACATCTTCATTTTTTCTGTCATCAATAATCGCTGCTTCCACCTCCTTATTACTTGTCATAACTTTGGCTCTTGTTTTTTTATTCCTTTCGGTTGCTTTTGATTGCAGTATCCGCCTGATACGAGAAAAGAACTGGAGTTTCATATAAGAAAACAGCCAAATAGAAGAAGAAGGTCCAGGCCTGGACATGTTTGGTCTTTGTGTTTCAGACATGTATGTAAGAAAATCGGATTGGTTTTAGTTTTATGTAAAAGCTTCAAACCTTAAGAGGGCAAAAGAAAGAGATAATATGTATATACATGTAGGGAAGAGATAAGAAGGAAGGAGACTTTGTGAGCCAAAGAGTCAAAGGTGGCACAGAGCACATGCATAGGCAACAGTGTTGTCTCTTTATATACAAATCTATGTCAGATATTTAGAATCATGTACATGTCTTTTGCGCATAGACTGCACCATGAGATTACTATATTTGTAAATATATACAACATGTAATATATATGGATAAAATATATACTTTACAACGGAAAATTGTTGGCAGTTAAATACAACAGATTAAAAATAACTTTTAAGGTCAGAAAAGTGTTGACGTTTTTCGCGTCCCTTAAGTTGTAAACCTCAAATCGATGTTTGTAAACTTACTTGATTTAAAAACTTAATTGGTACACAAACTTTAATGCATCAGACACGCTTCTTTTGGTACTTGGATTTCATAAGCACATGGATTAGTGGAGGCATGTGAGTATAATTAAGGCTAAAGAATGAGGGGTGTTACTGGAGTTGGTGAGGTTCTGTCACCTAGCCCACTTTGAGGAAGCTTCGTGGACTCAAAACTCAATTACCGGTCGAATTAAATGTTCACAAATGAGCTTTGGCGTTACATTTGCTACATTTGAGGCAGCGTAATCGAGGTGTCTTCCATGGGGGGATTGCATTGAGTCATTTACGTCTCAATCATTTTCAACATTACAAGTTCACTTAACAGAAAATGTACACACATGGATGGAAGATTGATTTTTCCCATAAGGGCAAACAGAAATTCAATTTGCATATCAACCGATCAAATATCATAGTTAGTGGCATGAGTTTTTTTTTTTTTGAAACGTTATCGTGTGCGCTCAGCGCATATTATTCATATCTAAAGATAGAACGTCATACAGAAAAAAAGGAGGGCATACCTCCCATTCGAGATCAGGCATAGAATCGGCCACCCTAGCGATAGTATGAGCCACCTGATTCGCTGATCTCTTAACAAAAGCAGTAGAAATAAACTGATGCTCTCTAAGAAGAGCTTTACAATCCTCAATGATCATCGAAAAATAGGAAGGAAAGGTTTGTGTGGAGGTCAAGAAATGGGTAATAGTTTGACAATCCGTTTCCACACAGATGGGAACAAAAGCGAGGCTTTTGATCCAGCTTAGAGCTTCCCTAAAACATAATGCTTCCCCGATTTGAGGATCCTTCCACCCCGGTAAAGTCAGTAGTTTTCCTGCACAGTTGAGCCCGTTGCCATCGCGGACCACCATCCCCAAGCCATAAAAACCAGAAGGGAGAAGCGCTACATTGACATTACATTTAAATTGGTTCTGGAGTGGAGCCTTCCATTTGGAGAGATGTATGAGTTGAATTTGGGTGGCTGTAATAAGTTTCCTGTGTTGAACATTCTTCCAATCCAATAATATTGTGGTGGCTCTACGAAAAATAGAGGAGGGGGCCTGTGTTTTCTGCTGACAGATAACTTCTAGAAGTCTTGGTTATGTAACGATGTGTTTGATAAAATGTATTATGTGTGCACTCCTAATGGAATCACTTTTAGGACTTAATTCATTACTTGTTTCTTAAAAAAAAAATCTAACAACATTTTAATAAAATATTAAAATTATTATTATTTTATTTAACGAGTGACCTATTCTATCGTTCGTCATTATGGGTCCCTGTGAGGTCGAGGATAAGATACAGAAGGTCAATTTTCTTTTTTATCTCTTCATTTTCTCCGGCCTCGCTCAATCGTCTTTGGTTTATATTTTCTCCTCTCTACATTAGTATGCTGTCGAATCTCCACCGAAACAACGTCACGAATCATACTCGAAAATCCGTTTGTTAGAGATGCCAATATCTTCAATGTGGTCTGTGAGCAGTTGCTGTTACTGTCCTTTACTGGTTAAACCCACCACCATCACTTTCGCCGCTGCAACTGGTGTCTCATTAAACTCCAACTTCCTTTCACCGACCACCATCAAAAGCCCTTTTCATTCATTTTCCCAAACCCCTCTTTCCACTCCAAGAAACAAAAGATTTGGGCTTGGTGTAGTGGCAATGAGCTTTGAGGCTGGAGTTGGCATGATGGGTACCAAGCTTGGAATGATGAGTTATTTTGAAGCTGATGGGAAGGTTGTACCTGTAACTGTAGTTGGTTTTAAAGAGGGGAACATTGTGTCGCAAGTTAAGAATGAGGCTACTGATGGCTATGATTCTGTTCAGGTGGGTTATAGGAGAGTTAGGGATAAGAAGCTGACGAAGCCTGAGTTGGGCCATTTGGAGAAGGCTGGTGTTATACCCATGAGGCATTTACAGGAATTTAGGCTTCAGAGTATTGATGGTTTTGAGGTTGGTCAGAAGTTGGCTTTTGAGGAGCTTTTCAAGGAGGGTGACCTTGTTGATGTCTCTGGAACTACCATTGGCAAGGGCTTTCAAGGTTAGAGCACCTTCTTGCCTTTTTGTCTATTTTTTGTCTAGTTCATTTGAGATCCTGCTCATTTAATCAGGTTCATTCTGCTTTCTTATTTTGTGATTTACAATTGGTACATTACAATTTCGCTGTGTACAAGAGCGAAATTTCAGTTTGATTGTTGTCCGGCAATGTCAATCGAACCAATCCCAATAAGGATAGCAGCTGTTAATTTTTGCTCTGTTTATGTTTGTCAGTTTTTGAAATTTATATTTGATTTGAAGGTTTTGTTTATACCCTCAGAGAGATCTACCCTTATAAATTGCTAGAAAGCGGCAGTTTAGCTGTTGCTAGTAAATACTTCATGAAAGCAATATAATGGAATTGTGGTATGCTTTTATTCTTGAGATTTTTCTGAAAGAAGTCTACATTGCACCAGTTGATTTAGATATGAATATTTGATGATAATATGACTATCTAATGAATGGCAGGAATTTGAGGACATAGAAAACACTATTGTTGTACTTGTACTTCAAGTAAAGAGCTTCCTATCTGGCTGGGGATCATAATTTTTCAATCCAAAAGTTTGTTATTGAACCATCATTTGCTTGAAGGATTTCGACCAATCTTGAGCTGCTTTTTTTAATAGCATTTGCTAATCTATGAATTCCTTTAAGATGGTTCATGGGCTTCAGCTTGTTTTAATCCTTGGCACTGTGGTTTTAAACCTATCTTATAATATGTTTTATAAAATCAAAAGAAAACACTTGTTCACTTGATGATAAATGTATGGAAGGAAAGCTGATAAAAGCCTCTGCCATTTGTTGAAAGTTTAACTGAAATAGAGTCATTGCTTTCACTTAAAGACTGTTAAAGATCAGCATTATGAAGCATCCAAAGAAGATACATGTGATGTGAAATGACACGCATCTTGATTTGAGGGATGTTTATCTTCTTCAATCTATCATTTGCTTCACATGATTCAATCTCCTTTTTATTTACAGCTAAAACCAGATGAATTAATGTGTAGAAAATAAGTATAGGAGTGGGCCGGGCAGGGCCCTTAACGAAGCCCGATTGGGCTTTAGTTTTTCCCTCATCTTTGCTATGCTGGTTTTTGCTGCTCCTTTGTTTGCTTTGTATTTGCTCTCAACTTTGATCTGCTCTTATTATCTGTTATGTTTTCTTTTTAGTGCTCATTTCACTTTTTATTTTACTTCTTTATTTTTTTTTCCTCTAGTAACCACTTTTTCAGCACGAAGGAGAATGAGAACTTTCCTCCGTCACCAATGGGTACTGGGGATCCTCTCTCTATCTACTTCCCAATTGGGTTCTGGCGAGAGGACCCTTGATTTATAAAGAAAAAAAAGAAGTCCCTTGTCCTCTTCTTGTTTTTTTCATCTTTATTTTTTTACCATCCCCAAAATAATGCCAAGCTATAAAACCTTACAAATGTAGTAAACACAAGATTGTAGAAAATCCAGTATGATGAGAACATCTGAAACTGTATCTAACGGACCTAAGAAAGATGTAGCAAATGCACGGATAAAAAAGTGAAGCTTGTGTCAGTCACAACTCAGGGGAAGGAGCAATGCGACACAGAAACTGAAGATTAATTACAAATAATCTGCATTGTCTCTTGGAGAAACCTAAGAGAAGCAGCCAACAAGAGGATTGAATGATGTCGTTTTACCTAGTGTTTGCCAAGCTAGCAGTTTATCTACGATAATCTTCTTGCTGGCACAGGCCTGGAAAAGCTTGTGTCTAGCCTGAAACTTTGTCAAATTAGGTCGGGTTTGTTAACTTTGAGCCGGGCATGTTCTGAGCATATTTGCCAAGCCTAGTGGAAAGATATGTGATAAGTATAGATAGCTCTCCCATAAGCTTGAAATCAGACCCAAACATCTTGAGTTGGAATGCTATGTCCTTTACAGTTTTGCATTAACAAATGACCTCATTTTGAAGTTCTGATGTTGTGCTCCTAATTAACTTCATTCATTTAGATTTAAGCCGCGGTAACTGATTTTCAATCTACAGTTAACTTCATTCATTTAGATTTAAGTGTGTTAAGTGACTTTCAATGTACAGTTAACTTCATTAATATTCTGCACTGTCCTCTATTTATGGTTGTGTATTGTGTTTCTTGTGCACTAGTAGATTTATGTTCCTTAAGCTGGATTCTGATTCTGATTCTGATTTTATCTCTTTATCCCATAGGTGGAATAAAGCGACACAATTTCAGAAGGGGACAAATGACCCATGGCTCTAAAAGTCACAGAGCTTTGGGGTCTATAGGTGCTGGAACAACACCTGGTCGTGTATACAAGGGGAAGAAGATGCCAGGTAGAATGGGTGGAACCAAAACAAAGATCCGAAAGCTCAAGATTGTAAAAATTGATAACGATCTTCGTGTTGTGATGATTAAAGGTGCCCTCCCTGGTAAGCCTGGAAATCTCCTACGCATAGCACCAGCTAAGATCGTGGGGAAAAATATACCCAAGAACTAGCAGCATCGGCATTGCCAGGTTATGTAGCATCGATTTAGTGTTCTAAAAATCGCCCATGACTTGAAGCTATGAAATATTTCCATTTAGTAGGAGTTCTTTGGCTTCATTCTATGCGTGTTATAATTCAAATGCATCGATTTAGTGTCTACACTGTGAAGATTATGGGTTCTATCTTGCACCTATCACGATCGTAACCCTTGAAAATGAGCTTCTGTCACAATCGAGACCTTTAAAAATAGCTTCAATTATGATCGTGACTCATTCAGTTATGATCTTGACCCTTTGCTAGATCACTTCTGTCACGACTATGACAGGGATGTCACGATCATAACTTGACTCTTTCTCCAAACTTTCTCCAGCTTCACTTGATCTTCATCTGATTTCAAATACTAACAAATACATCAAATACCTCAAGTGCACAAAATTGAAGTCCAATAACCTGATCAGGGAGGTCATCATCGGGCATGGTTTGCAAGAGCAGCTAAGTTTGACCATGCGGTACCGATGGAGCATTCAGTTCTAGTTAGATTCTGGACTTTATGTGGTTTACTGATATGTTACAGGGGTTTTTTTAGGTTTCTAGTATTGGTGACCTGAAGGGCTTTTTCTCCTTTTTGTCCGTAGTTGGTAGATTGCGGTTCTTGTACATTTTTTAATCTTTTCTTTCTAATATATATATATATATATATTGAAATTCCAAAAAAAAAACATGCTATAAATCAACAATGTTAAAAATATAAACACATAATCACATTACACAATTTTAATCCTAAACATCCACAATTTATTTAATCAACACCTAAAAATACATTAAAACATTCACCAAAACATAATATAAATTATAGTTGCCAGTAACTTAGCACTTAAACTTTTGTTTGTCTTTAAGCAAAAATAAAGACAAAACATAAACTCAAACAAACCAAACAATAACTCACATATACATGCATATGCAGGAATGATACAATGACATCAAAATTAAAGAAACTAATTTAATTACAAATGCAATCCTTCTAGTTGTTCTAACTTATTAATTTGTAAAATCTATGGCTAAGTACTTCAAACTAAATATGCATATTAATCAAGACCTTAACGTCATATTCACTCACCCTTAACACTTGCACACACACATTGATAATTAGTTAATCAATCCAAATTATAACTATCTCTAAGTACTTTTTCATGAAAAATCATGCTATTCATAAAAATCAGTAAAATTTATTTATCAAAAATACTATTTTTGTTAATTTTATTTGACAATGATCTAGTCTTTTGATGCGAAGACAAACATTTGTGATTAATGTTCTCTAGTTACTCAACTAGGTCATGTTTTATTATATTGGCTTGGTTGAAATGTCATTTTAGTCTTTTGATGCGAAAGCAAATATTTATGATAAATGCCCCATAAATACTCAACTATATCACATTTTCAACTGACTACTAGTTCTATTTATAACTCAATGGAAAACAAAATATGTATTTTTAATGATACACATTTTTTTATCGCCTACCTTGTTTTTTAGCTAATCATCGTTATGAAAAGATATTAATAATGTTACTTATGCAATTCACCTAAATTTATAAATGTATATAGAAAATTTTCTAAGGTGAATGAACTAATTTCATATCCTAATTAACATGCATATTTAACCAAAGATACCTAGAATATGAATTTCACAAGCTAATAAATCTTTACAACCTACAAGACTATGTTCAAAGCTAAGCTGATTTTATTAAGTCCTAGCCATTGACACGATTCACACCATGAAAACCTAAGCAAAAACTAACATGTAATATGCAAAATTCACATTTAACATAAAAAATAACAATGCACACCTCACCATACTTAGACAACATATTGTCGTTAATGTAAGGAAAACAAATAACACGTATGGTGGGAATTAAACAAAATGACGAGAAAGATATAAGAACAAAAGGAAAAGAATAAAACTTGTCACAGGGATTGAGGTGGTAATGATGATGGTGTCGATGGTGAGATCTCCACGTTTTAAGTGGCGAATTATTTGTAAATTCCTTGGATTTCTCGGCATTGTCGTCTTTGTTGATTTGCTATCTCCTTCAACACTTTGACATTATATGAAATTGCTTTGTTACTGTTTGAAATTGCGTTAAGTACCTTCTCCCATTCAACTATTTCTTCTTCTCCCGATTCTTCACTGGATGACACCTTAATTTATTGTTGTTGTGGTGTTGAGTTGGAACTAGCTTGTTCTCCCCTGTTCTTGACATGTGGTTTTGTACTGATATCTCGAAGTTCTATATTGTGGGACTTCAAGATCTCAACTCTCTTCAAATGACGAGTGTTAAGAAACTCAGGAAAATATACAGTTAATCCATCACAGTTAACATTATAATAATCTGCAGTAGCGATAACCAAGTATCTCATGCCAAGATTATTCCTTCTTTTTTTTTGTAGAATAGCAATAATAGTATTAAAAATATGGGTGGATGAACAAATTTGGACGTTATTATCCATGCCTCACAAAATAAATAGCTCCTTTACCAAACACTTGTTGCTTTCACTTTTGTCAAACATGGTTTGACACATGAATTTGTATAGCAGTAAGTGTTCAGGACTATGAATTATGTTATTATGTACATTTTTAGTGTCAAAGTTATCCAAGCTAGTTAGTTAGGCCCAATAACATGTGGCATCGAAGTCATTATGCTGGTCCACTATGGTTGATTATAAGAATCCACCGATTTCACATAAATTTTCATAATTTAACTCATATAGTCGAACCCTACAATTGAAACCACAATTCCTTAGGGTTATCTTGCTCAAATTAAAGGGATGTCAAAATTTTAAGGGTGATTTCTTCATAAACAAAAATGCATAAATGCATAAATTTCTCCCATTGAATTCTTCTTTCTAAGTTTTCAACCTTTTCTCTCAATCCAATTCTTTCCACTATCTTAAAGTCTAAATATTGATACATAACAACTTTTTTAAAACTAAGAGTTTGGAAGCGGTTGCCATTCTCTTCCGAGTAAATTGGAAAGGGTGCTCTATAATCTATCACTCGATTCCTTTATCCATACCCTGACACTTGCGCTTTGCCCTTTGGTTGATCGTGTTTGGCTGTTTGTTTAATTCGCATACCCATTTGGTATGAGAGATGTGTGAAGAATTAAAAGAGATAAATAACTTTGAGAGGGGTTGTAGAGAGAAGTGAGAGGATTTGAGAATCTTGATTCTAAAGAGAGAGTATGGTGAGTAAGAAAAATGAAGGTAAGGGTGAATATATAGGTTAGGGGGAGAAAGAAGGGGTAAAATTGGGAAAATAAACTCAAAAATCACATGTTCCAGTTCTGCCCCACTGTAAGTCACGTTTATGACTGGGTGGGTTACGATCGTGATAAGGAGGAATTTCTCAAGGTCATGATCGTGACAAAAGGTTCAAAACAAGGCCATGATCATGATAGAGACTTCAAAATTGGGTCATGCACTATGAATTTTTACACTCTTTTCTTATTTTTAACCATTTTCTTCATGTTACTTTTGAATTCCTTCCCTAACCTATATTTTTATCAACACCTCATTGTCTTGCCATCCATGTCCTTCCAATCTATTATGAAAAAGAGAGAGACAAAGAAAACTTAAGTCATACTTATGCTCGATTTCTCCAAGATGTTGACCTAATCTAAAACAATGAAAATTCAAAATCATGGAGTGACTTCCATGCAGTGCTTCAGTTACTATCACCAGTTTGACGTACTTCTTTTACTCACGATGATTTAAACAAATCATGCAATTGTAGCACTATTATAGGTTTCATAACTTCTAAGTGAGCTACCTGATTGTGCTTTCTACCAGCTTCTTTCCTTGTCTTCTTTTTTCGATTATTCTTTTGAATTTGTGGCTTTTCTGGTAAGTCCTTATAAATTTATATTTGCTTAACTTTTTCACAATATTAGTTTCTCTAGATAGCATCCACATATTTGAGAGGATTTCCTTTACCATCAAACACTTTGAATGAAACCCTCTTGTCCCCCACTCTTAGAGTTAACTCACCTCCACTAACATCTATAAGAGACCAAGTTGTAGCTAAAAATTGTCATCCAAGGATAATGGTATCTCTAAATCTTCCTCTATATCTAAGATGGTGAAGTTTATGGGAAAGGTGAATTTGTCAACCTTCACTGGAATGTCTATAACTATGCTCTTAAGGTGGTGGATCGATCTATTAGCCATTTGCACACATATCCCCATTGGTGTTATTTCACCTAAATCCATCTTTTTGCATGAAATGCAAGGCACCATCCTCACGTCAGCTCTTAAATTCACAAAAGCTTTATCCACTTTGACACTACTAATAGTACAGGGAAGAAAAAAATTCCCTAGATCATCTTACTTTTGTGGTAGTGTTGCCATTTTGTTGGATTTCTCTTTGCTTGATACTTCACTTTACAACTTCTTTGGTTCCTATCTGTTTACTAACTTCTCTTTTATGGATTCCATAAAGGCAAGTCATATTTTTAGTTGCTCTATTATATCAATAACCTCATTTAACTATGCTTTTTTGACTTTCTCTGCATTAGGACGGGGTATGGAATTGCTAGTTGATACTCCTTTTCTAGAAACTCGTTTTCTAGCCCTTTTATTTTCTTCTTCAACTTGGTCGAGCTTCTTTTAAATGGCCTGAGTGATTGCCATTATCCTTTCCATTAGATTTATTTTGATGTTGCTCGGAAGGCTCCCTGCACTTCGTGCAGACAATGTATCTACCAAATGACTCATTTGAACTTCTAAGTTGTGGATGGAAAATACATGATTGTTTGTTACTTATTGGAATCTTCCTTCTAACCTCTTGTAAACTTCATCTATGCTTCCGAGCTTGTCCAAGATTTTGTCTAACTTGACATCCGTAGAGTTTGGTTTATCATGTTGAAATCCTAATGGCACTTGAGGTTTTCGACCTCTTGCATTGCTTGACTAAGAAAATTTTGGGTGATTCTTACACCCATGATTATACATGTTGGATTACGGATTGTTCCCCCCTCCACGACCGAATTGGGTTCCCATATAGTTGAGTTGTTTCATTTTGTTTGTTTGTATCAAGAAGTAGTTGATGGTATCGTGGTTTTTTTATCCACATAATTTGCATCACTATTGAATTGCTTTAATGGGAACCAAAGAGGAGGCTTTCATGTTGTTGAGTTATCAAATTAAGTTATCAATTTTGGCTTGCATTTTTGTTATTGAATCGACAACAATGGCTCCCTTCTGCTCTTGGAAGGTTGTTTGTTGTATACCTCTATCAAACGCCCATAAACAACTATTACTCGCTATATCTTCCAACAATTCCTCCACTTCCTCAACTGTCTGTCTCATCTGAGATCCTCCAGATGCTACATCTATAGTGCCTTGCGTGAGTAGGTTTACTCCACTGTAAAAGGTTTGCAAAATAAATTATTTACATAAGTTATGATGTAGGCACCTTCTTTGCAAATCCGTATACCATTTCTATTATTTATAAAGTGACTCCTCATCAAATTGTTGGAAATTTGTGAATTTCTTTATCAATTTCATTGTCTTTATGAGAAGGAAGTATTTATCTAGACACGTATACACCAACTGTTCCTAAGTGGTAATGTTTGCAAGGCTTAAGGAGTGATACCATGCTTTGGCTCTATCCTTCAATGTAAAGAGAAAGAACCTCATCCCATCAGCATCTTCCGAAATCCCATGATATTGAAAAGTATCGCATGTCTCCAGAAAGTTCGCTAAGTGAGCTTTAGGATCCTCATTCGTTAACCCGTAAAATTGCACATTGGTCTGCAAAATGTTTAGCAATGCTAGTTTAATTTCAAATGACATTGCTTGTACTGGTGTCGAGTGACATTGCTTTCGAGACCTAATCATTTAACTCAAAATCATAATCCCTAATTGAATTCGAATTTTTGAATTAGTAATTTTCTAATTAACAAAACAACTCACGTTCCAATTAGTTCTTAAACAGTCTAATAGATAATCAGGACCTAACATAAGATCTCTCTTCGTGTAATTACAGATTTGATGTTTATATAATCTATTAAGTTGCTAATTCTCATTACCTAACCTAATCATGTAACTATCGGTTCAATCTCTCAATATGTTGAAGTGTGTAAAAACGATAAACAATCACAATAACCAACACATTAACGTCAAAAGTAATCAAATCACAATTAATTCAAGAATAAATCTCAAATGAAGTTTAGAAGATCCTTAAACAAGTATTCATCATCCTCATATTCATCTCAAACATCAAATGAAATAAACTCAAAGAAAAATTGAGAAAATTAACTTGGAAGGATGGCTGGAGTGGCTGGCCTTTTTCTTCTGTCCTGTTCTCTCTTCCTTAACTTCTTTCTTTAATTGGTAATATGGAGGCTTAGCTCATTAAGGTCATCTCATTTACTTTTATAGTTCTTTTGCCTTTTAGGGTAAAATCCAGGTTTTACTCAGGCCAAAAAGTCTAAAATAACTCTTTATAAATGAAAACTGAAGCAGATCTCTGCCTCTATCTCGCGCCTGTCATAATCGTGATCCTTAAAAATGAGTTTCTTTCATGATCATGACACACCTGGTCACAATTGTGACCTTTGGAAATAGCTTTTGTCATGTTCTTGGCCTATTTAGTCACAATTGTAACCCTTAGCCAGATCACTTATGTCACATGCGTGATAAGGATGTCATGATCGTGGCTTGGCTCTTCTTCCAAACTTTATCCAACTTCACTTGATCTTTTCATCTAATTTCAAACACTAACAAACACATCAAAATACCTCAAGCACACAATCCAAATAATACTAAAAAACATAAACGCATCATCACATTACATAATTCTAATCCTAAACATTCACAATTCATCTAATCAACACCTAAAAATACACTAAAACATACTATAAGTTACAACTATCAATTCTTCTTCCTTAAATCCATGAAAAAATGAAAGAAAAAAAGAGAAAACATTTTAATATTTGTTGAAGAGTAAGAAGAATTAATGTTATTATAATGAATTTATTTTTTTAAGGACCTATGCTATAAAGAAACAATTTCTGCTCAATCTTATTTATATGAATTTCCTTCAATGTTATTACCTTTTTATTTATCCCAACCATATCTTCATCTAATCCTCATTACATCCTATTTAAAAGAATTTCTTATTTTTGTTTCTAGTTTACTTAGTTGTAGTGCGATTTGCTTAAGGATAAGTAAAAGTTGAAGTGTATAGATGTTTGATAAATGATTATTGTACTATGCTTTTATGGCTATATTGAGTATGTTTTGCTTTTTATTTCAGATTTTGACATTGTTTTTTATACTTATTTTATTTTAAGTGTGTTTTTAGATCTTACTTGCCTTCATAGATTAAAAGGAGAAGAATTCGAGAGAAATCATGGCATAAAACAGAAGAATTAGAGTTTTTTTAGAGATACATGCCTATGTGAGGATGTACATACCGTGTGAATAACATACATGGCTATGTAAAGGGATCATGTAAGAGGCTGTAAATGTGTAAAGCTTTGAATACTTATTTTTCCCTGTGTGGAGATACACGCCTATATAAGTTACCTATATAATCATGTCCCTTACTTGTGTAAGTAATTAAATCTTCGATTGTCTCAAAAGACTTACATAGATCGGATCTTGAAAAGATTCAACATGTATTTTTGTTCTCCTAGAAAGGCACCAATAGTGAAAGGTAACGAATTCTCAAAGGCCCAATGTCCACAAAATGATAAAGAGATATGAAATGAAGGTCATTCCTTATGCGTCACTTGTAGGCAGTCTAATGTATGCTCAAGTATGCATAAGCCCTGATATTGCTTTTGTTGTAGACGTGTTGGAAAGATACTTGAGTGACCCTATTCTTAGCCATTGGAAAGCGGCTAAGAAAGTCATGAGATATCTTTAGGGTACCAAAAATTATATGTTAACTTATCGGCGAACTGACACTCTTGATATAGTTGGATTCAGTGATGCTGATTATGCAACGTGTGTGGATGATAAAAAGTTTACTTCAGGTTGGAGGAGCTGTATCGTGGAAAAGTGTCAAACAGACACTCACAACATCCTCTACCATAAAGGCAGAGTATATGGCGTGCTATAAGGCAGCTTGTCAATCAATATGGCTGCGGAATTTTATTTAAGCATTGGGTATTGTAGACTCTATTTTGAGTCTGCTCAAATTATATTGTCATAATTCCGCAGCTGTAGCTTTCTCTAAGAATTCTAGGAGTACTTCTCACTCAAAGCATATTGATATAAGTACTATTTTGTTAAAGAGAAAGTTGCGGAATCCCTCCTTATTGTTAAGTATACAACTATAGCTAGCATGTTAGCAGATCCACTCATAAAAGGCTTATCTATATGTGTGTTTATAGAATACATCTCCCGCATGGGATTGTTAGGAGCCTAACTGGATAAGATTAGTGGGAGTTTTCTATTTTGTATTGAACATATTGGCACTTTGTATGGATTGCTTATGACTTTTATATATGAGTCATGCATAATGATGTTTACAGTCATCTTTGTTAATGTTGACATATATATGTTGATATTGTACTGCACGCATGTTGTTTTAATGATTATTATGGTATTTGAACATCTCCAAGGCCAAATCATGTGTAGTATATATATCCTATCGATATGATATTGCATATGATTATTTGATTGCTTTTGGATGATGAAAATTGGTATGGTGGCTTGATTATATTGTCCAAGTGGGAGAATGTTAGAAATATATATATGTGGACTAATATAATCACAACATTAATTCCATATGCCTAACTACAATCGAATTGCCTAATGTATATTTAATAACCATAATGGGATGGTTAATTTGCTAATTGCATTTGAGGCACATGATAATGCCCTAATAAATATATGTTGGCCCATTAAACTATAGTTCATATCATCCATTCACAATGAGACAATTAGCCTCTTCTACCCCTTAGGGTAGAACATGTCATAATATATGACATAAGGTGAGATTGTTGGGTGTGATACGTATATAGTGTGTGTGTGGGTGTGAAAAGAACAAGAGTCTTCTACCATTAATCTCTCTTGCACAAGGTTTGTATTTTTCTCTTTGATAGGTTTTGGTGAAACATGGAGAGGGTTCAAGACATACTAAGGGGGCGTTTGGTTTGAGGGTTTGGGAATGAAGGAATGGAATAATTGTAAAAAATAGTGTTTGCTTTGAGGTTT
>JANTPM010000002.1:25497762-25518926 GCA_025434745.1 Erythroxylum divaricatum | reverse complement strand
AAGACCACATCACTGCCTTGGTGTGCGTGATTAACCAGCCATACTGTTTACATATTATTTTATATGGGGAACGTGGGATGGATGTGGAGACAATCCCTTCAATCATGGTGCTTAGTCGCAGAGGAAGTAAGAGATCGAAGTTGCTTCAACAAGTTCGTTATCTCAGACTAATTGCGCACGTTAGAGGACGCAACTCCTCATTGTAGAGGAACTAAACCAAAAAAAGAAACATCTAATTTTTTGTTCTTTTCTCCACCTTCACAAAAATGGACAACTAAAAAATAGATAACTTCCTCATACCAAAGACTTGCTCCATCTCCAGTTAGAGAGTGAGACTTCTTCTCGTCCCCAAATTGGTCATTAGACTTCAATTTGTTGGATTCTCTGCCGAGAATGACTTTTTTGTTTTGTATGTTCACGAGGATTCTAGATTTTAGTGCGAGTTTTACAAGGGATTTTGATTTGAGTAAGAAAGAATAATAGAACTCTAAAAGAAGAAAATAATTAGGAGAAGTGAAAAGAGAAATGCGAGAAGATTGGGTTCATAAATCATAAAAGAAGAATAAGTGAAGGTTATTAAATAAAACTGAACTGGACAACTGACCAGTTCAGACTATTTCTAGTTAAACTGACTGGTCCAGTTTAATTTTTAAAACATTAATAAAAAGAAAAATAAAAACAACTTGTACTACTAAAAGCTCAATGGATTTCAACGGGCACATGTATACAAGAGAGCAGTAGTTTGCTCGAACATTAGAAGTAGAGCCAAAATTCTACAAGGACAAGGGCTTCCTACCTACCTCAATACTAAGCAGAGCAGCAATTTTGCAGTTATAATTTAGGATTTGGTATCACAAGTCTTACAAGACTTTCTTAACAGCACATGCCAGCCGCAAAGCAAAATGTGACTTGTATCACAAGAGTGGAGATAGGCACATCAATTTTTAACATCAAAAGACATCAAAATTTTAAGATCTCAAGAAGAGGAATCAAAGAAAGACATCCTGCTTCTCTTGTTAGGAAGTGTTGTTCTAGGTGAAAACTCTGGCGAGGCAAAGCCCTTCTCCAGAACAGAAGTTAAGGCCTGGTAGATGGATTTTGTCAGCAGCTGTCTTGCCTCAGCATCATCAGCAACGTTCTTGTTTCTGCAGCTGCTCAAAACGAACTCGACCTTCAGGCGGTCGAACAGTGTTGATATTTCTGCGTTCATCATTTTCAAATGTAGAGTCTCAATAGCTTGTCTGATTTCTGTCAGAATCGAAGGTCTGTAGTCGCAGCACAGTGATGCCGTGAAGCACAATGTTCCATCGCAGGAATCATCATAACGCTCAACTTTAATCTCATCTTCAACCATTGGAATTAACAGTCCTATACTGACTTCCTTTACATTCTTCTTGAGTTCTTTCACATGGCTAATGACTTGAGCAAGCAACGTGGCTTTGTCCATCTGCAAATCATTCAATAGTATTCAAGTCAAAACCCATGTGCAGAATGCCACAAGTCAAAACCCATGTGCAGAATTACAGGACAATGTCTGCTGCTAGTTGTTCGTAGTTTCATATCCTGCAGGTCGCTTCCTGCTTCGTTCAAACTTATATAACCTAGTAAGCTAAATCTCCAAGTTGTAAAATGCCTTATATTCTGTATCATAAGACAAGCGAGATCCACTTAAAATCCATTCAATATTCATCCTAACTAATCAAAGCCATAAAATCACACAGTTTCAGCTGTTTTTATTTACACAGACTAAAATTACAACATATAAATCCTTCATCTCTATGGACCAGTTAATATCCAACTAAACTTCCTATTCTCAAAACAGAATTTGGACTACTCTATTCCTAGTAAACCTTAATCACATTAGTTCTTAAACTTCCGTGATAATGGAGGTGAAAGTTGAACTGTCGGGAATAGTTACATACTAAACGACTTTGTCCTGTAATTGGAAAATCAAAGATCTTGCCTAGTTATAACTGCGAACAAAGAATGAATCTGGCCTTGTGATGGTGGGATTGGGATTGAGTTCTTGGATTAAAAATTTCCCTCAGATTTCTGCTCAACGGACCAGCAAAGAAATTGGCCATCGTACGTCTCACTAAACTTACTTCTGTGGGAGTGAGAAATATTTTGGAGTTAAATCTTCTCTGGGCATTAGAATTAAACATTTCATAGTTCATACTCATTATGTTGAGAAACTGATGAAGCCATTAGCATGTCCTTCAATTCCACAAGTACACTTCTATTTTAATGAGTTTTCTTCCAAAACATTACCAGTGCATCTAAACGCATGTGTTATGAAAAACAACCAAGTTCGTGGTATGAATTCACTTGTAAATGGTTGAACATGCTACGGTAGATTGGTTTCGTAAGCGAAAAGAACAGAGCAAAAAGCTACAATAACCTTTTTAGTGCAGGACACGAGACCACGAAGAGTAGCGAGATGAGCATTGATTCTTTCCCTTCTCCTCCTCTCTGCTTCGCTGTGACTCTTCAAAGCTGACAAAATCTTGGCCTGCGACGTCCCCTTCTTGTCGACTCTCGCCGGAGTCCGCACAAGCTCTCCCTTTTCACTATCCAAGACCAGAGCTTCCGATGTAATAGACGACCCTCCTCGCAAAACTCCAATGGAACATCCAGAACTGTTAGACAACGGCTCCAGAGTGTGATGGTCATAGCCGCACCCAAGCGAAGAGTTAGAATTGTAACGGTTGGCAACCATTGGTTTTTAAGCTAGCAAGAAGAAGCACTACTGGACCGTGTTTTTGTTTGAGAGCCAAAAGTGGAAGAAATTGAGTCTGGAGGGCGAGTGGCGAGAGCAAACTAGAAGGAGAGGTTTTGGAGAGGGAAGTTTTAGATGTTTGACAGCTTTGGTAGTGATTGTTTTGGTTGTCGTAGTTCTGGCAGTGATCATACGTTCCATAACGCGAAAGGGACAAATCTCGGGGGGTTAAAGAGGATGTTAGAGAAGGGTCAATGAGAGAACATCAACATTTTCTTCTTGATAGCCTTGAAGAGCATCATGTTCTTGTTTTGCGTGAGATTATTTTAATAGTGTGGCTTTGTTTGGCTACAGTACAGAGACTGAGCTTGAAATTGTCAATCTCGATTTCTGGGATTTCGATGAAATGTTGTACTGAAGAGAGAGAACCAAGACACAGAAGCTAAAGGACTTCAAACAAGAAGCTTGGAGAGTTGACACATGGTGGGTTTTGCAACGTGTGGCAAGCATCACAGAGAGTAGAGCCTTATAGTTTCATTTTCCAACTACAGTGAACATGAACTGAAGCAGAATTGTCAGGTCAGAGGACTGAACTAACCATGATTGGAGTACCTGGTGGTGCAACGGAATCTCTAACATTGGATGACTGAACTAACCATGATTGGAGTACCTGGTGGTGCAACGGAATCTCTAACATTGGATTAGATAATCATTTGTAAATGGTGTGTTCTTGGCGGTTTTCTGAGTGGTTATCTGGTGTGGAAGATACCATAATAATGTTTAAGGCATTCGAAAATAGCGTTAAATGCTAGCTGCCGGATCATAAAAGAATATATTATTTATTATTGGTTTCTCTTTACTGTGCTGCACTGCTGTGTGTGTGTGGTAACGAAAGTCAGAGGAAGACTAGTTAACTATTAGTGACCGATTTGGAGAGAACCAAGTGTAATTTGTTAACCAGAACGGTATCTTCAGGCGGGAAGCAGGACTACAGTACCTCGTGCATTCGATAATCATTTGAAAACGGAGTTAAAATTTTCTGTCTAATTTTATGGTGTCTTATTATATCAAATAAATCTCAACAATTTATTTATGTGAGTTTTGTGTGAATCTGGCATAAATAAACACGAATCTTGCATAAATAAATAACTAAAATTTTATGAGACATAATAAAATATTATAAAATTAAACAGAAAATCTTATTATAATAAATCGGTATTTTCTTGGCAGTTCCTAAAAGGGTGTGGAAAATGCCACAATATTGCTCAAGGCAATTGAAAAGCAGGCATTAGTGCTACCTAGCACATCATAAAACAATATGTATTGCGCGCGATGACTACCGACGAGGAAAGTGAGAAGCATCCTCGCTAACTACTGGTGAGGCGAATCAAAGTACTAGCAACAAGATAAAAATATATTTACTAAAAATTATATATTTAATCAGTAATTTAATATCTAAATATATTATTTTATTGAAAATATAAAAATCACAAATTCTTTTTTAATACCATTAGTTTTATTTTAAAATATAGTAATATATATCATTAAAAATTAATTTGTTAATATTAGAAATTAATAAAAACTAATATATTATGCTTTTAATACAAACATGTTTTATATAATAAATACCAATGATATACATATATTATATTCAACAATTGATCTTCAAAAAATAAGCAATAATAAATTTATATCACAACTTATATTGTAATAATAAATTAGATTAACATTTAGTTATTGTAAATTATTTTTTAAAGATTATATCACAATACAAAAATTAATTTAACGATTTTTAATGATTATGAAAATGGAAAAAAATAAAAATAGAGATAAAATCAATAATATTTTTTAAAAAAAAACTAGAAGTTATAAGTGATCTAATTACATGCCCCAATTATCAAATTAATTAGTGGAGAGTTGATGCAGGGACTTTTCTACGAGTTTAGATTCTCTTTTTAATTTTATGGTATCTTATTATGTCCTATAAATCTTAATTATTTATTTATATAAATTCTATGTAAGTCTCGCATAAATAGACATAAGACCCGTATAAATAAATAGCTGAGATTCATAAGACATAATAAGATATTATAATATTAGACAGAAAATCGTGTTCTCTTTCACGTCATTCCTTGATAGGCCTAAGATCTATCTTAGCTTGTCAGCACAAGTCCGCCAATTTCACGCCATTCCTTGAGAGGCCTAAGATCTATCTTAGCTTGTCAGCACAAGTCCGCCAATAATTACAGCCTAAACTGCATGCATGCCGTGTTTTTCTTTCTTTCTTACAATTACGTGTAATATTCTGGCTAGCTTAATTGTTTTTTTAATTCCATTAGGAATCTTAATTTAGTTTGACGAATTCTAAGCTTCTAAGATCTCTAGAGGTGATAAATCTGGAACTTTAATTAAATCCCTCAAGTTCTTACATGACTTGTATATTTCTGTACATAAAGAGTTGTCATACATTTAATTGGTCAACTACTAATTAATCACTAGTCATGTTCAGTATCAAGTTCCTTAGTAGCCTTAACTTCCACACTGTCGTTAGAAGTGAAATGTCCATAATTGATCTGATTAAGAAGTTTTGCTCAGGAGGCTAGATGATCATTAACAAAGAAAATTTCTCATTTTTCTACATTTTGCGTGATTCAAACTCAAAACCTAACATTCACATAAGAGTTTACACGGTTTAAGCCATTCTTGGCTAGCTGAATTGTTGAAGTGTACTGAAGTTGCTTTCAGGCCCTTGATTCGTGCAATTGCTTTTCAGTTGTTGTGGTCAATGCAAAATTAAATTAGTGTTGCAACAGCTTTGTCGAAAAGGAAGTCAAGTTGATCACAACTCTCTACCTATTAGTTGTTTGATTTTGAACAATAAACTTCCTTTGGCCTTTTAATATATGTTCGAATTCGAGATTGTCTACTGAAATGAGGCCAAAGGACAAACAAGAGAGAATAGTTGGAGGTGTCAACGAGCTATCCTATCGCTTTACGGGGGTCACTAGGTTGCTCGTTGTCTCAACAGCCCTTCCTGTCAATGTCGTTAAACAACAAATGCAAAAACTAAAATCCTGATTGACAAAAAGGTCAACTATTTTTTTGAAAAATATTTAATAATAATAATAATAATAATATAATTGATTTTTCGTTTTTTATTCACATACTTCTTGATGATCTACTATCGATACAGGGGTATGTACGTAGAAAAAATTATAAAAATACATGCAGCGTAAATTTTACTTGTAAGAATAAATTTATAATTGCAAAATTAGAAAAAGAAAATAACATTATGTTATTTTTATAACATGGAAGATGTAATAAAAACACCAACAGATAAATTTTATTAAATCAGGTACTTGTCTACATTCAAGTTACCAAATTAAGATGAAGATTACAATATTGTGGATTATGAGTTGGAGATTTGTTGCTATTGTGACCTACCCTTAATCGACCTCCCAACACATGTCCTCTTCCCTTCTTTTTAAATCTCAGTTTATCATCACGTGTTTTCCTTAATTTGTTCCCCTAACATTTCTCAACGTCCACCAATCCAGTTGCAGTCAAGCATCTTTGTCTCCTTAGAGACATTTGCACATAGGAGATTGAGAGCCAATGATAGATTTCTCTGGTTATGAACTTGTTACGGGAAACATATACTCTTTGTGTATTAATTTCCCAAAAAAGCGAGGCCGGTTCAGTGTTCATCGATTAGAACATATACACATGCATGTCAATGCAGAGTTCTTAAGTGATGTTTGACTTCTCATCCAAACTAATTTGGTATAAAATGTTAGAAAATATATAAAATCAATTGAGTTAGCCTCACACAACAGTTTAAATTATTGTGTTGAAACGGTTACTTACATGGTATCAAAACCTTTATGACCAAATAGTCATTAGTTCGAATCCTACCACCCACTTATTCTAAATAAATTAAACATAAGGTAAAGTAAGCATGTGCAAGTTTCAAACTCAAAGGGCTTTTACTTGAAGGGGTGTGTTAGAGAATATATAAAATCAATTGAGTTGACCTCATACAACAGCTTAAGCTATTGTGTTGAAACGGTTACTTAACATAAAAGATTATTGTCAATGTTAACCACTCAAAGAATCTGTTACAGTAAATTGTTTAAACTAACATTAGACCACAAATCTTGATTAGAAGTTGGAGACATCCACTTAGTTTCTTTAGATAAATAGGGTTTTCGTGACGTCTTTAACCGAAAAGTCAAAAGCCTACGGGGTTGACAATTGTCTTTTAGATTGTTTTCCCTTTCCCTGTGCTCGTTAAATATAGGCAACAACTTCAAGCCATGCATAAGTTCCTTAGCAATCTGATGTGCAGCACTTTCCTTCCTTCACGTTCAGTACTTTTAGATTCGTTCATGCGGCTATAAATTGAGATCAAGTCTCCTTACGCCAAGTAAAAGGGCCTATGTTGAGTAATAATTCTAAATGTTTATTCTAAAATGTTTCTAAATTTTGTCTATTTTTTATATATCTTATCTAATATTATTTTTTAATTTGTATATTAATGTAGTCATACGCACTAATTCGAGGGTGACTAGTCATACTCATTGATCAAATACACATTATTTTGATAAAACATTTGAAGATAAAAGTATATTTAATTATTATTAATTATTATCATATTCTTAATATTCTTTTAATTTTAATATTACATTACTAAATATAATATTTGTACATACAAAAGAAGTGATGCAAACTATTGACGATCTTAACTACAATGATTAGTTGCTCTCTGAATTTTTTAGTCACTAGTCCTTAGTCTCTAGTCTCTATTATGATTTTATCTTGATTTTTTCTAAATTGTATCATTCTTTGTTAAAATATTCAGATAATCATTTTTTTACAATTAAGATTACTGTAATTAATTAAATTGATCAATATGGATGATTACAAGTCAATATGGATGCCATCAAAGAAGCTACTTAAGAATTTTAGAGGCATGGTTTAAGATAGATTCAAAATTCCACGAGCCTATCCAAAGCATATTGACTATAAGAATCCTTATCCTCATGGCTATAGAATTCCTAAATTCAATTTTTTAAGTAAGATGGCCGATCGAATATTGAACACATTGTTAGATTCACTATACAATATACAAAATTAGTCAATTATAAAAACTTCAATAATTTTAAGCTCAGATTATTCTTAAATTCATTTATAGGCATGCCCTTCTCCTAGTTTGTTTTGTTGCCTAGAATTTTATCCTTTCCTATTCTGAAATGAAAAAAAAAACTCATACTTAGTTTTTCTAGAATAAACCCAAAGTGAGTATAGCTAAATTGCGTAGAATTACTTAGAAAAGTGATGAGAATACTGACATATTCATCACTCAATTCAAGAATATGAGAAGTCAATGTTGAATTTCACTCTTAGAGACCGAATATGTGAAATTGAGTGAAATTGGTTTAAAGGAGTCTTGATGTTGAATAATGGAAAAAATTCTAAGGTCTAAAATTTTGTGATTTTTATGAATTGTTAGTGAACATGTCTAAATACGAAGAAATTCTTATGAAAAAAGGACACTAAAAAAGAATTAGGTAGGCATTTATGTTGTAGAGACAAATTCTTACAATTCTTAAGTAACTAAAGTCAACATTTCTAAAACCTATGCTTGCCCCTCTTTAAAATGCAAATCTCTTGAATTCAAAAAAAAATGTAGGCTTTATATACTCAAATGTAGTACACCATTGACACCTCCAAAACAAAGGAGATATTTGATTTTTAGTTTTAAGAAAAATTTCTTACCTTACTACCAAAGCATAGAATTCATAAAAGGAAGAAATCAGTGGTAAAGATTACTACAAATACTACAATACATGGAGTTATTTGATGAATTTATGTTGGAGGTTCAAGAATCAACAAGAATTGATCTACACCTATTGCTAGATATCTAAAAGAAGCTAAAGATTGTGGAAGATTGTTTGGCATCAATATTGAATACAGGTTGAGTGTTCTTTTGTCCTAACTATAATTTACATATTAAAATTGCTTAGAATTCAACATAAAGTAGAAATTTCCTGACAAAATCATCAGACAGATGTCACCCAAGTCTTTATACAAAGATATGATCCTCGAATCCTAAGTTTACAATGCGCCAATTTATAGTATCACTACGGGTGCTGCCATTTCGGTAATGGTAACAAGGCATCCATAAAATCCAATATCTTTAACTCTAAATCAAAAGAGAAGGCCTCAGTGATAAAGGTCTACTACCAAGATTGAAAACAAGCAATCCTTTATCATTGAAAAAATCAACTTTAACAAAGCCATCCTTTATAAGACATGCCTTCATTAAAAAGAGTACTACAAACCCTAATAATATGAAAGGACAAGTAGAAATCATTAGTGAGAAGTGAAGCTAGGCACAAAAGAAAATCCTAGATTTCACATAAAGTCAGCTTTTTTTTAGAGACATGATAAGGATTCTAGTTAATTAATTACAATTGGAGAAACTTTCATTTAGGTATCATGTGTTGTTTCTTCCATAAAACTCCCTTCTTTATTTAGTAAATCTTATGTAAAGAAGGTGGAAACCATCGTAGGAAAGGAAAATACAAATTATTAGTATTGGTGATGGGACTAGGAATTCCAAAAAAAGTGGTGCTAGAAAAATCAGTTGATACTATGAAATAACATATAAGACCTCTATATATTAAATCCTATGTCAATAGTAAATCAACTTCAAGAGTTTTTTGTCATAATAGGTTCGTAGTAAATATTATATCGATTAAAATAATGCAAGCTTTCAACAAAAATGATTGAAAATTAATCCTAATTGAAGTATCTATTGATGCATTTACTAATGAAACTACCAAGGCATAGAAAATTCTCCCTATGAATATCACAGTTGGAAGAAAGTCTTCACTACATAGTTGGAAGAAAGTCTTCACTAACTTTTTCTCTTTATTGTCAACACACATGGTAGTGACCAAATCTTATTAGGATGAGATTAGATCCACTCCAACTTATGTATCCTTTCATCTTTTCACCAAAATTTGCTTTTATGTAAGGCAAATGAAGTAGAAATCATTTAGGCTTATTCATAACCATTATGCATGAAGGTTGACAATATGAAGGCAAAATTCTACCAAGATCATGAGAAGCTGGTACAAATTGAAAAGCTATCCCATAGTGAATGCCCTAAACAAAGATAAAGAAAATATGAGGATAGGGTTAAAAAAGGTTTGTAAAAATAACTACCGTCGTGTTTGCTGTAGGCTGATGCGATTCTCATTATAGAGGAACATGATGAGTGGATTCTCATAAAGATTAATGACAATAACTGAAACCATAAAATCAAATTCTAGATACAATAAATCCTTAAGAATTTTGAGAAAGTGGAGACATATGAAAATGCAAAATTAGTATTTAAAGAAGAAGAAGAAGAACTACAAATAAAGGACAATTACGTCTAAGAGTTAAAATCTGGTACTAGAAAGTTTGATGATTCCAAGGGTCAAAACCAAGAACTATTAAAAGAAGTGAATATAGGTAATTCAGGAGAATTCGTAGAGCCTTTGTTAGCAAAGATTAAGATCAAAGAATAAAATTGGAATTAGCAAAGTGCTTGAAGGAATTTAAAGACTATTTCATTTAATAAGGTTAAGTACAAGGCTAGTGGAATATATAGATTTATGATAAATTCAAAATTTTGCCCTCACTGCCAACCCCTTAGGCAGTAATCTAATAGTAGTTTCATTAGACCAGATACATATACAAAGTGGCTAACTAATGTTGTATATGTAGTTAAGAAAAATGGAAAGATAAGACTATTTGTCAACTTTAAGGATTTAAATATAGCCATTGCTAAGGATGTATACATGATGCCAATTGTAGATTCTTTTATAAATACGATAGTGGACATTCTTTGTTTTCTTTTATAGATTATTTTTCTAGTTATAATCAAATCTTTATAGTTGAAAGCGATACTTCCAAAATGACTTTTAGATGTCCAGAGTTAAAGGGTCATTCAAATGGGTAGTAATTCCTTTGATTGCATATTAGAAGCTTACATAGATGTTGTTCTTTATGAAATAAAAATTAATGCAGCTCATATCCAAGATTTACAAGAAGCATTTCATAAGACGAGTATGCACAAACTGGAGTTAAACCCCTTAAAATTTGTTTTTAGATTAAAAGTAAGAAACTTTTAGAGTTTTTAGTTCACAATAAAGAAATTAAACTAGACATAACTAAATCAAGAGCCATTTTTGAAGCAAAACTACCTCAAAATAAGAAAAAACTTTAAAGATTTCTAGGCTAAGTGAACTACGTATGGAGGTTCATTGCTAATCTAGTTTAAGGAATCTCCAATATGAGCCTTATCAATTTTGAGGAATTCTATTAGGAGAAAGGGCATCAGAAGACAATTGATAGTATCAAGGAATACCTAACTACACCTCCAGTGTTGATTCCAACTCAAAAAGAAATTATGTTAAATTTGTATATTTTTTCTATAGAAGAATCTATTTTGTGTTTATTGGCTCAAAGTAATGAGGTAACTATGAACAAGATATTTATTATTTTTCTAGAATTCTCAAGCCTACAGAAAAGATCTATGTTCCCATCATTAAGTTATGTTTGGCATTATACTTGTTTGTTAAAAATTAATGCATTATTTGTTGCAAAATAAAGTTTTTGTGATTTTGTAGACTAACTTTATGAAATATATATTGAATAATCCAATCATTTAAGGGACTGTTGGAAAATTAATTATGACTTTTATAGACTTCAATTTGGTATATTACCTAAAAAATCAATAAAATCACAAACTAACTCTTATATCAAGCCATCCCACAATTGAAGTACAAAAGGATACAGAGCATTTGATTTTTAGTTATTAGAAAAAGCTGAGGGAATTGATATTTGATGGTTCTAGCGTAAGGAAGTTAGTTGGAGTTAAGGTAGTCATAGCTGCACCAAATGGGACAAAGACTCTTCTCTCCTTTAAGATGAATTCATGTGCACTAATTATTCGGATAGGTATGAAGGCTTGATAATTGCACTAAAACTTCTAGTTGATCTTGGAGCTAAGTGTAAGAGTTTAACTTTGTCATTGTTCAATAGTTACATTTCTTTGATAAATTAGAACTGTAGTATATTCCTCAAGGAGAGAATTAGGAGGAAAATAAACTTTCACAAATTGCATTTGAGTTGAAAATACCCAAAGAACGGGTTCATAAATGTTTTGTTGTGTGAAAAAATCCTATCCATATATCTATAAATAAGGGATTTTTCTTTATAAACCAACCATTGTAGATTCAACAACGGAAGTAGAGTACATTTTAATGTCAAAGGCATCAAAGGAAGAAGTTTAGATCAAGAAGTTCATTATTGAAATTGGACTGGTTTCTAACTTTATTGAGCCTATAATATTGTATTATGACAACAACTGTTTTATTACACAAGTAAAAGAACTAAGGTATCATCAATGATCTAAACGTGTGCTTAGGAAGTTTCACTTGATCCGGAAGATAGTGGAGTAGGAAGACATAGTATTGGAGTGAGTTCCACTAAAGAGAATCTTGTAAATGCTTTCATTAAGTCACTATCTCAAAAGAGATGTGATCAACATATATATGGATATAGTATAAGATACATAGGCGATTATCTTTAGTGCAAGTAGAAGATTGTTAGTTTATGCCCTTGTGGCCAATTATTTTGATGCAATTTGATGTATGACATTATTATTTAATTACTAACAAGCACTTTTTACCTTTGTGTATTAAGTTATTTAAATTTTATGTTTTAATACCAAAGATAAAATCCTTGGAATTACTATGTGATTGAAATTATGATGAGATTAATTTACATTTATATATTATTTCTAAATGTTCCTAGTTGCATTTTTATCCAGATGAGATGTTGTTGAAATGGTAAAGTTAGCACACATTATGTTTTTTTCTTATGAAGAAAGTAATTGATATTATAAATTAATGTGTAGATTTACTTAAACTAATGTATGAGTGCTCATTAGAGAATAAGTTACAGAACTGACTCGACTATGAGAATCTCAAATGGAATATTACTTATATATCTATGGATTTCCTCATAATGATGGTTGTATAATTGATCATTATACTTAAGATTAACAAGATACCTCATGTGGGAATTATTGTGTTTTGATGCTACTTATGAACCATCCTATGATAATTCATTCAGTAGTACTTGCATACATTATAAACTATAAGGAGATAGTTAAGTAAGTCACTAAGGAATTTGTCACTCTAAAGTAATTAAAGAGAATATTCTATTATTCTTGATTATTAGTGATTTACAAAATTCTCTGGTTAGAGTGAATTGATATTTGAAAATACATTTTCAAATTTTAATTATAAATTAGTTACTAATAAATAAGAACGAACATGGTTAGACTAAAGAGTAGACATTGTATCTATACTCTGTCTAATTAGAATATTGGATAATGAAAGGATTAAATTATACATCACAACCATATATAAACCAGTTAAGTCAAACCATTTTAACATTCCTAATATTTATGTGGTCATGACATATTGCTAGATGTCAATTTTAATCTATGATTATAAATTGTTTAATTGGAGAATTAAAGATAAATTAAAAAGAATTTTAATTTATCTGATTCTAATTGTAAAGTAGAATATAATTTATAATGTTTTAATTTATCTGATTTTAATTGTAAATTAGAATATAATTTATAATCATCGCCAATGTATTAGGAACCTAATGGGTCACTCATGAAAGAGTAACTTGTGAAGGAAAAATCAATATTAATTAAGTTGGACTTAATTACAAAGTTTGAGAAACTTTAGGGATCAAATATGAGATATTTGATTTTATTAAAATTAAAATAATTATAATTAGAATGTGGTTTTGATTATAATTAAGAATTTAATTTTAATAAAAATTAAAAAAACCCAATGAGTTTTCTATTAATAGGAAGAAAGTTAAGGAGCTAGCACTTTTGTTCTTCCTCTCAAAAGTGATCGAGAAGTTGTTCTATAGATACCATTAGAGACTGGACGATTGAACAACTCGTGGTTGACATAGTGAAAAATTTGTCAAAGATTTCAACAGAAAACGTGAATCAGGTATAATTTTATAGTTTTCAATTCGTATTTTTATTTAAGTTAAACAATTATCAAAATATGATTGAAAATTATAAAATTTTACTTTTTATTGGGTCCGTGATTCGATCATGGTTGATTTCTAACATCGAAGCCATAGTCTTATAAGAGTATATAAAATGCGGAGAGAATTCTTGAGAAAAGAAAGGGAAAAATAATGGAAAAGATGAATATTGTCTAGAGTTTGAGGTAGGAGATAGAGTGAAAGGATAGGAATTTATAGCAAAACAGGCGAAACTCAGGAGAAGTAGTAGAAATTTGAAATTTGAGTGAAGTAAAACTTTAAACTTCTAGAACGAGCATAGAATTAGGGATTTCAATCATAGGAGAATCTTTATAAAATCTTTACACCTTTCCCTCTTAATCAAGATTCTCTCTATTTCAACCAAACATATTCGAGGTCAATTGTTAATAGCTTACAAAGAAATCCAACCCATAAGTAAAAGAAGCACAAAACGTGAAAACTAAGCAAATGTTTAGCTACAGAATATGAAGGATGAACACATTGGGAGAGACTGACGAACATGATGGAGAACGTGTCTAAAAGCGCTGGAAGTTAGTAAATTACAAAGGAGATACTTGAGACTAAAGTTGAGAATAGTTACAAGTAGTCTTTTTTTTTTTGAAAGGTAAAGGAAAAATTTTATTAACCATATAAATGAGTTAAACGAAATGAAATAGACGCCCATAATTTCAAACGAGAGAAATTACAAGATATTCTAGCAAATTCATGAACGCTCACATTTTTTCATCGATTAATCTAAACAACAAAAATATTATAATTACTTCCCAATGTTACTTAGAGCTAGAACTTGAAAAGTAGAAAAAAAAATTGTCTAAAATTGAGAAGGCTATATAAATTTACCATCACTGTGACATAAGGAGGCCACACAGAGTCTCCAAAAAAAGATACAACCTCAAATATTTATAGAAAAACAATCAATCCATTATAAAACACCTTGTTATTATTTTCCAATTTTGTTTACATTTGTTTATTCATTTTCATTATCTTAAATTCCCTTCCATACTTACACGTTCTCTTTGTTTAAATCAAATAGTTTCTTTTATAAGCACAATTTAACATTAGTAGTTTAGAATTTCACAATCTCAATTTTCAGAACAAATAGCTTTTCTGCTTAGACTGCCCTTAGGCTAATATTATTCTATTTAAGAGGAAGGTTTATAATATAATAATATAGGATAAGATAAAAAGGAAGGGTTTAACATTACATCTTATTTTATCATAATTAATAAAATGAATTACTTTTGATTTAAAGAATTTATGATGGAACATAAAATGATAAATATATATTATTTAATATATCCTCGTTAATTTTTGATAATATTAATTATATTCTTAACTCTAATAACAAGCAACAATACATTTTGTTATATCAAAGTAAAATAGTCATTCATCATTATTATACATACATTATATTTTATCTTATTCATCTTTTAAACATCATTTTATTATATTATATTACGAATCTTTTACCTCTTCCAAATAACAATTTTCTAATATTACATTAATTTATATTTCATTAATTTAATTTCATTTCATTAAAAGTCTGAATCACCGATCAGATATAGCCTTAAACACCGCAATTAATTCTGTGTTCCTATTTGGTTGTTTAACTGTATAAGAGCACCTGTTTGGAACTTATCTATCAACAGCGTCTTGAACAGAGGTACTCTCTAAACATAGATTTTAGTTAATTTGATCCATTCATAAGATGGGCCATAATCACGTACCCATCGCTCTCCCAAAAATACAATATCAAAAATGCAAATATGGAACGATGCAGTTTCCCTTACTTCTTTTCCAGTTCAGTTCTTACTGCAGAACATACAGAGTAGAGACGGTCGATAAGCAAAGGGAGGAATCTGCACCAAAATAGTTGCTCCTCCTCTTCGCTTAGATTCCTCAATTTCGTTGCCTTTTTCATATTTGAATCACGGCTAGGTTTGCGACTGTCTTCACCTGATTTGTGATTGTTTCAGAGTTTCGTGTGTTTGGGAGTTAGGTCAACTATTGCTATGTGGGTTTTGCCGCTTACATTCTCTTTTGGTGAAAATCGCAATTAGAAAATCACGAGCTGCTATTTTTGAAAACAAAGTGATTTTGATGGACAAATGGGTTATAGAAACTTCTTTTTAGTCCTTTATATGAGCATGTGATTTATCTTTTGCAAATCTATGAGCTAGTAGCTTTCTATTGTAATCATTTTTAGCTGGTTTTAGGTTAGGGCATAGGACGGGAACTCCTCTTGTAGGAATGAATAATTTGCTGCACTTTTTATTTATTTAGAGCTGGGGTATATGGAAATTGTTTCTTTTAACCAAAGAAGACTGCCTCTACGTTCTCTATTGCTTTGTTCTTATGTTTCTCATCTATTTTGTTAATTCGAAATTTTTTTGAAGAACTAATATGACTTAGAATGAGATTGGAGCTTGCAGTTATAAAAGTGTAGAGTTGCTTTGTTCCTGATTTGCTGCAGAATGAAAGAATAACTTTTCTAGCAGATTTTGTTTCAAATTAAGAGTTTATTAGCATCATTCATGGCAGCAGGGTCAGGTGTATAAAGTTTATTAGCTTCATTAAAGGCAGCAGGGTCAGGTTTGTAAATGGATGCTTGTGGCTCTGTGTAAGAGGGGAAGTAGGAAAAATCATTCTTCATTGCATGTAGAATGGTAAATTTTAAGCTTTAGATTGCATGATGTGAGGATTGTGATTGAATTATGCATTCCTTGAGCTGCTTTATGATCGTCATGCGCTCGTTCTTTCTATTCTTAATGATAAATGAAGAAGATGGGCTTATTATTTTGCAGAAACTTGATACTTTATTATCAGCATTTAACTGGTGAAGAATTTTCAGCAATGGCAACAGCAACGAATCCGAGTGAATCAGAGACCATCTCAAATCCCCATATGGCTGTTGATAACCCTGATCTACCTAGCCCTAGTCCTCAGGTCATTTACCGCTGTAGAAAATGTAGAAGAATTGTTGCTACAAAGGAGAACATAGTTCCGCATAAACGTGGAAAGGGAGATCAATGCTTTAAATGGAAAAAGAGAACTGGTGATCCCTGGGAAAAGGAACCATCAGAATGCTCCTCCATATTTGTCGAGCCCATGAAATGGATGGAAGCAGGTAAGCAAATAGCTAAATCATCTCAATGTACTCTGCTCGTGTATTATATTTTATGAACAAAATGCTAATTTGATTGGAATCCTAACTTAGCAGTACAGGAAGGTTTTGTGGGAGAGAAACTACAGTGCATGGGGTGTAAAGCACGGTTGGGTTCCTTCAATTGGGCGGGCATGCAATGCAACTGTGGAAGTTGGGTCAATCCTGCATTTCAGCTTCACAAAAACAGATTAGATGAGTGCAATATATAATATTTATCTATTCTTTTGACTCCTATCTAATCCTCTCTGCGAGAGGTTGCACCTAACCTGTAGGATTCCTGTGTACTTAGAATGTCTGATCAAAATCTTCAATTGAGCATGGCAATTTCAAACGCTTGCCGCATGTGAGATAGCTCATAATTTATGTTTTTTTTTTCGCAATTACAGTTCTGTTTGTCAAAAATGTGTTAAAAATTTTGTTGATTGGTGTATATGCATCCTGAAATTTATGTGGATTGTTTTAGTGACAAGGGATGCAATGGTTACTAAGAAAGGGACTAATAAATTAGCAGAACAATTAACGTCTACTGGCTAACATTGCATAAAATGTATGATAGACTTTAATGTTGGTTAACGTACAAACAAAATTAACGTTTAAAAAATTATATAATTCAGCCTCTAGATCAATGGAATAGATTTTGTACTATTTCGGTTGGCAATGGTCAAAAAATTGTACTAAATGTCAAGATATTTATTGGGTTCGGATACCAACTATTTTGATTAGTATTGGTTGATACTAGTTAGTATTAAAAATACCCCTTGTCAGAGGGCTCGGGGAGTACTAGATCTTGTGATCAGTAGATCGTCCATAAGAGATCAGGAAAAACAAAGCAAGCTCGAAGTGTAAATTTTAGGTATGCTGGTTGAGAAACATAAGCCTTTTTTCTCTGCAGGCACCAAATCTCAAGACTTGTCACTTAGGATTCTTACACTTCCAACCTTTCTCTGTTTTAACGACTTCAAACAGGATATATTGTCTAAGACTTTCTGATATATAGAATTCTTATAAAGAGACAAGTGTAAAGAATACTTCTCTTTCTGAATAATCAAAACTACATTATTCTATAGTCAAGCTTTCAAAAGAGATAGAACTTAGAGAGAAACCATATGAAGAAAACATATAATATTTTTCATTGATCAAGCTTTGAGTACAACAACAGTGGGACCTTGCTTTTATAGACTAAGAAAGGGAATGAAACAATCAAATTTAAGGAAAAGATTCCTTAGGTATAATCATTCATACAACTTTGAGAAAACAAATAGTAAAAAGTGGGAAACACATGAGTTCTAAATATTCCTAAAAGGTTAAAAAGAATCTTTAAAGATGATGCGGACATGAAAGATTCTCTTACAAACATAATGACATATTAAAAAAGACATGTAATTATAAAGACAAATAATAGAAGGGTCCCACAGTGAGAAGTGAGATCCTAGTCATCAGTCATGTCGAATCGGTTCTTGGCATGACTAGAGATTGGTTGGAGAGGCTTTATCACTTAAGCTGTAAGTGTCATAATGCGCTCTGTAAGTCCTTTACCTTTTGCTAGGGTTTGCATAGTTTGTGCAGAGTCGGTTTAGGAATTCATTAAGCCTTTCTTCATTAGGGATACAAATATCATCATTAGGATCTTTAGCATCTTGGAAGAAGGACGTTGGAGGTTGTGAAGGTCCTGCAATGTCAGAGGAAACTTGGAATGGTGTTGTATCATCAAACTTATAATATATTAGGCTGTTTGGGCCTTGTATGTCTACTTCTGGTGCTTCAGGTTCACCATGAACCAATTCTCTTGGGTAGGCTCCAAGGGAAGTAGAGAGGACGGATGTTTGCCTAGGAAAATGATTTATGTCCTTAAGAAAACCTCAAAGATTTAAGTACATTTTCCTTATGCCTTGGCTAGTAGAGTGACATATGATGGAAAAATACTCGATTGTTAGAATAAATTGCGCCAATACGTGCTATGGGATATGGGGGTGGAGAATAAAGAAAAATTGTGCATATTGTTTCTTTAAGATGCTTCCTATAATTGATGTTGTTTAATAACTATGAAAGTTGTTTTCTCCATTGTTTCAGTAGTTGATACCACTCAAGGAAAGTCCATAACAGAGAACTTTTATTGTCTCGGTCATAGATATATTGGTAGAACTGTAGAGGAGGTAAGGTGACTACACAGGCGTAAAGGGAAGAGAGAGTCCAGAGATACAATAATGCATTCTCGAAGAGTGGACCATTAAGAAAGAACACATTGATGTATGATACTTCGAATAGTGAGGGGCTGCAACGAGAGTTGTGTGGCTGAGGAAGAGGTGTAGGTAATAAAATAAGATTAATCAGGTAAGAGGTGCAAATTCTGCAACAGCAGTGAGTGCACTAGCAATCAAAGGAACGAACTTCTTTGTTCTTACAATAGTAAGTAGGTCAACTATTGAGGAAAGGAATGAGATAGTGCTGGAGGGAGTGAAAAGGTTAATATGCTGATAAGATAGGAAGTCAGCTAGGAGGTGTTAGTGGCTTTGAATATGGTGAATGACGAATTTATAGGATAAGAACCATTCCTGCCATGGAAGCGACTAATTGTATGGTAATATCTTCTTTTTGGGTGCTTGGCCATAGTAATGATCACTTGCATTAGGTTATAAGATTAACTGTCCCTTTTCGGAATCTTCAAAGTTGGTGGATGTTAACAGGCTTGTTTTAAATATTATATGGCTCTGGTTTGCTCTTTTTCCCATAGTGGTTAGATTCTTTTGTAGCAAATTTGACAAGGACGATGTTCAATCAGCCACGTGAGGGATGAAATATCTAATATAATTTACAATTCCAAGGAATTGCTATATATGTTTGCTTGTGAGATTGTCATCAGGAAAATGTAGTAATTCGTTGGTAATATGTGAACCAGGCTGATAGAATCTATTATGGAAATGCATACCTAAGAAATTTATTTGGGTCGTTTCGATTTAACTCTTCTTTTCCGCGAGCATAATTCCATGTTGTTTCGTAAAATCGAAGAAGGATTGGATTAAAGCCTGTTGTTCTTCATGGTTTTTAGAGTATAACAAGATGTCATCAAAGTTTATCAAAGCATTATAGAGAATAGGCTCAAAAATCTTTGTCAAGTCTCGTCGAAATAGTGAAGGGGCAACCTTGAATCTAAACGACATAACAATCCATTGGTATTGGGGTTTAGAATAGAAAAGGTTGTATTATATTTGTCTTAATAATTCCAAGTTGCCAAAATCCTGCTTTGGAATCAAACTTGGAGAAGATGGTAGCCACCTTCAGAAATAGTACATGCGTACTAATCTTCGATAGTGAGAATTTGTCATCCTGTAGGAAAGCATTTAGAGGTTTATAGTCAATGACTAACCTCTTTTATCCTCTTCTATTTTTAGACATTTTGTTGACATAAAAAACCTAACAAGCCCAATATGATTTATTGGGCTTAATAAGTACTTGTTCAGTAAGGATTACACATTCTTCCTATGCGAGTTTTTGATCATTAGGGTTTATACTCGAATGAGTAGCCTTAATAATATTGATATCTTCGTTCTTTTTAAAAGGAAGACGAATTAAGAAATCAGAATTCTTTGAATGAGAAAACTATGCATGAGACTCAAGATAGTAGTCAAAAAATTGATCTCTTAAGGCTTCATACAATCGTGGTACTTGAGTGGGCTCAAATACAATCCTAATGTCAGTGTAAGAACTAAAGTTAGCACGAAACCTAATTCCTATGGGTAGAATCTGTAGTGGAGATGCTTGACAATAGACATCTATTTCAAAAAAAATATCTAGGCTAGGTAGATTACTGCCAAGAACCTTGGTCTACACCAAACAAACAGGGAAGAAACAAATCCCTATTTTCTTTTTAGTAATAAGCCTGATCTTGAAATATTTTCCATCAACAACAGCGAAAGATTCATCATGGGAACTCCATGTATCAGGAGGTAAAACGTTGGGCTTCATAATTGTAACATCTCACCGCCGACAGGAAGGGTAAAATAGTAAATTGGCATAGGATGAGATTGTTAGGGATTTATTAGTATTGTCCATGCATACTGGTACTAGTGAACAGTGAAATCAGTGCACATGAAATTACTGTACATGCATACATGACAT
>JANTPM010000002.1:25473774-25488495 GCA_025434745.1 Erythroxylum divaricatum | reverse complement strand
TGTATCGGAATGACCTACGGGCGTCCCGGTACATCTCCTATGGTAAGGGGGTGCTACACTGGGTGAGCCATCGATGATGGTCACTCACTGAGTTCACAAAATTCACCCAAAATTTGCAATTATTTTTCAAGACTCAGAAGAATACCTCGTTAGGCAACGAGAGTATATCTATTGCATGTGAGAGAAAGAAGAAGTTGGGATCAGTTCGCGTTTGCATTGTTTCCCTTTATTTTCGGACTGAATTTTAATTTCTGCAAATTATTGTATTTTGTGTATTTGAATATATTTGTTTTGTATAACTTTTCGATTGAAAAATGGTTTTGCAAAAGAGCTTGATCAGAGTGTAATATGTTTTGTTTTTGGAATGGGCTAATCGACATTTTGTCTTGTAAATGAAAACGTTTCTGAATAAAAGTGGGCTCAAATTTGCGATTATTGAAAACAAAATTTATAACGACTTTTTATTGTTTAGTGATGTAGCATGCCACTCTCGCGGGGCACGAATTCGGATATCACCCATCGATGTCGGGTTCGGGTCATACAGGAGTGGGGTGTTACACTCATGCTTTTGCGGCACAATGCGATCATTGTCAAAGAGTAGGCAATATCTCCAAAAGAGATGAGATGCCTTGATCCAACATTTTGAAAGTTGAAGTCTTCGACGTATGGAGAATTGAATTTATAGGTCCCTTATTATCTTCCATAGGGAACATGTGTAACACTCCAACTCCTACAAGACACGTGCTTGATATTCTGAGGGATATTCGAGTCTGTGTCCCGTGAGGGTGACGTGCTAGAACACTTAATCATTCAAATTTTGATTTTTTTTGAAATAACAATAAACATATGCGAAAATAATAACCAATTCGGGCCCTCTTTCATTCATAAACATTTTCAATCAACACAATACAATCAATAAGATTTCAATAGCCAATTGGGGCCTATTACAACGGTAAAACACTGATAAACATGATATCATTACACTTTAAAATCATTTACTAATATCTCCAGTTTGGAAAGATGTTACAGAACATAATTATTTACATACACATGATACAATTATTACGAAAAACACAATTTGATATAAAAATAAGAAATAAGAATGCATACGCGAACTAATCCCGACCCCTATCCTGTACTCGTATGCTATAGGTATACTCTCGTTTGCCTAACGGGGTATTCTTCTGATCCTGAAAAATATTTGCAAATTTTGGTTGAGTTTTGCGAACTCAATGAGAGACCACCATCGATGGCTCACCCAGTCACATAACACATCATTTCACATCTCACATTCAATACAATTAAGTCATTCATATTATGCATATGCAGTGCACATGAGACCTATTTTCCATTTGTTATTTTGTTGTGACCGAGTGCCTAAACTGTCCTATATAGGGCTCCTTGATAACTGTTCTGTATCCACTTGGAAGATACAGGGCTCATTGATAACTGTTCCTTATCCACTTGGGTGATACAGGGCTCCTTAAACGTTGAGCCTGAGGCTCTGAATCACTTTTGAGCCCGAATCTCATTTTCACTCGTTGAACTTTAAGCTCTGATCGGTGGCTACTCTAATCACAACAGCCATTACGTTTCATGCATTCATGACATGAAATGCATTAATTACATTTGCATATTCTCATTTACTCACATTCACATATTATGGGACCTTAGTCCGGCATTCAACATTTAAGTTGAGAATCACTTTTTCACTTACATACAAATGCTCATTCAAAACGCATTTATCATCAAAGTATGTACAATTAGTTCATCTCATTCACATACAAGTAACACTTCAATATTCCATTCAATTTTCTCACATCATCGGACCTTCTGTCCGAAAACTAACACAATCAATCAATCACATTTATAAGCATTCAGTAGTCAATCAATACAAAATTGTAAACAAAACAAACAATGAAATGAGATGATATAGGTCTACTCATAAATTGCTCCCGAAGCTAAAGCCTGAAAGTGCTGTCAACGTCTAGAGATTGACATTCCAATTGCTCCTCTAAATCAAATAACATACACATATATCACAATTTGCACAATTATTAGTGTTCAATAATGCACATGTATAAAATGAATTATGTACAATGTATGTTCATGAAAATCCTGGGTATCATTTCATCAATTTCATCACAAAATCCTTCCCATATCAAAATTCATCTAAATATAATTTATACTTAGGTTTATACCTCACTAAAACCATTAAAATCACATTTCATTCTCATTGAATCACTTCAAAATTTCTTTCCAAGTCACATTTTCGAGTCTTCTATTCACATTTAACTTTAAAGCGAAACTGATGTAATTTAGTCATACTCTCTTATAGAAATGTGTTCCTCTATGTATTATGTTTCTATTAACACCAAAATCACTAAATTTGGTTCAGTATTGTAAAAGTTATACTCAAAATATTTTCGAACTACTTTTATTCTAAGACAGTACCCTATGTTCAACTTCCACCAAAAATTGAAATTCTTTGAATCTGATTCAGAATTTAATTTCTTCAGATCATTTGTAGCCCTATGTCTCTAGTTTACTCCAAATCAAGAACCAATCCATTTGGATAACTATATAAAAAAAGATATGCTCAAAATACTGGACCATGTTCAGTGCAGAGAAAAGTTCGCTGCGGCGAACTCATCCAGAAAGGAATTATCACGACATTTTCACAAGTTCACTGCGGCAAAATCTTCCTAACCTTCAAGTTCGTCGTGAAGAATTTCCAAAACTTTGCAGCGGAAAAATCCTGCTAATCTTCAAGTTCGCCATGTCAAATTTACACAGATGCAACCCAATTTTTCAACAATTTCAGTTCAGATTTTTCCCAATCACATCTTATACTAAGATTATCCTTTCTACCTCATTTACTCTTCATTCTCTACTCCAATTCAACTCAATAACATTCACAAATCAATTCTTAATCCATTATTTAGCATTCATGTGAAACAAAACATCAACATGTATACATTCCTTTCTTCACCAACATTCTAGCATATACTCAACTCCTTTGTCATGATCATTTACCACTGAACTATCATCATATATGCTTCATTTAAAACAACACATGAAGAACAAAATTTAACTTACTTGTTTAGCCCCAAAGCTCCTTCAAATCACCGTGAACCCTAGCTCCTCCAACATACATGATCCTCAACACTTAAGGGTGAAAGAGGTTGGGTTTTTGGTGAGAATGAAAGAGAGGGAAAATTGAAAGAGTAGCAAATGGAAGATGAGATGTCAACGTGGGTGGAGATTTGAAGAGAAAAAAATCAAGAAGAAAAAGAGAGGAGAAGCTACAAAGGAGAGATGAAGAAAACCCAAAAACAAAACTCTAATGGCTTCTTCAGAGAGAAACATCGAGAGGGAGTAAATAAAAAGGGGCTTTCAAAGTTTTAGTGGAATTAAGACATTGTTTGGCAAGTCACTTGCCAGTCACTTGCCATGTGTCTAATTCTTTATAACCTAAGTCCAATTTCTATTCTAATTATCTCCCAATTTTTAATAATACTTGTCAATAAATCCTAAAGTCATTTATCAAATTTTTCATTGTCATTTGACAGTAAATTCTAATAACATTTATCGTTTGTTTTTCCACTTGGTATTTTTTTCTAGTCCAAATTTTTTTTCCAAATTTTCAAAAAATTTTCTTAAAATTCTCCAAAAATTTTAAATCAACAAATATACCCTCCAAATCAATTTTCAATACAAGCTAACTACAATTCTTAATAAAATCACATCTACAGATCAGTTATACTCGACAATTGTCAATGAATGCATGTACAGTCAATTTTTTTATATACAATTTTTACTATTCATGTGTATGTGCATATCATGTAATGCATGAGCAAAAAAATGTGTTTCCTAATTTCTTCGCAATCTCTCACATTTACAATTTTAGCCTTAAGATAGGTAACGAGATGTTACAATGATGGCTGAGATGAATCGGTTTTAAAAAGGGTTTGAAGGATCTGACAAGATAAGGATCAAGCTTCAGAATAAGTAACGAATTTAGATTCACTCTTTGTTATAATTTATGTGTTAATTATTTTATCGAATTAAAGGCATCTTGATTTTCAAGAAATCAAAAATTACGAAAAAGTTTCATAATTATTTTGTTATGATCGGGATTAGATCCCATCCTGGTTTCCCAATATAAACTTCTATTAATTAAATGCTACATTAGCAAAGAGTATTCAAGTTCAATCTTAACGTTTTCAAAACATTCAAAATGGACTCTTAACGGATGGAAAATTTAATGGGATTAAACTTTTATTAGTTAAGTATGAAGTGAAACTTTTTATATTTTAAAAAATTTGTTGTTGAACCCTATAAAAAGATTTAGAAAATAAATTATATATTATTCACTAAAAATAATAAAGAAACTATTAATTTATTTTAAATATGTTAGTACGGCCCAATGTGTCACTAGCTTACATATGGCTGTAAGTTCTACCAACAGATATTTAAAATATAAAAGAAGTGCTACATTAGCAATGACATGGCACTTAGCTAATGAAAATTAATTATGTTAAAAAATTTTCATTAAAAATCTATTTTGAACTATTTGAAAAGGCTGAAATGAGTTTTGTTAGTTGCGCTTGAACATTGAAGTAATTTAGGAGTGTAGCCAAAAGGAGGGATTTTTATGGCCTTAATTGAATCTAGACTTTGATTAGTAATCCTTTTCGATACCCTATTTAATAATAGTATTAATTACTGAGATTTTCCTTAGCAACAGGCTACTCGGGAATTAAAATGAAGATGTGAAGTTTTTCTGCTATTCTTTTAGACTTTAGATTAAAAAAAATAATGAAACACATGCAATATGTTTATCATATGTAAACTAGTCAAATGTTACTTATACGGTGATTCAACCTAAAACCTAAACTCGAGTCAAACTTATTAAATTTGATTCAAACTAATAATTTATTATAATTATCTTAACTTATTAATTTATGTTAAATCTATTTTGTACATGTTAGATTTAAGAGCTAAGTTGGGTAAATATTTGATTACTCTACATTTAATATTTATATTACATATGTTTCATCGTTATTTTTAACTTAATTTAAGAATTTAAGAGAAGGAAAAAAATTAGAAACTAAAAGGGAGCTTTTTTTGTTGAGAAATTTAAGATTAAGGAGTTTTCAAAAGAGGTTTATCTCTTTTACTCTTATTTAAACTCTAATTTAGAAAAACTACATAAATGTTAATTTGTTGCTTTGTTTATTTAATTTTATGTTACCGATAAAAAATAAAAAAAATCTAAAATTTTGACCAATCTATAGTTAAATTAAAAGTAAATAAAATTAATTATATTAAATTTGTATATGATTTAATTTTTGTTTCAATTTTTATATTTAAAAATATATATTTGTCTCTTGTGATATTATTTAATTATGGTATTTTTTATTTCAACATTTCAAAATATTAAAATTAAAATTAAAATTAAAAAAGGTTACACCAGTCTGAATGTATTTGTGTATCAATATTCTATAAGATACTATAGTAGATAAGAAGTTGCCAAATCCACTTGCAATCTCTAGCTTTATTAACTTTCTCAGCTCTAGCCAGAATCAACTCAACAGTCCTTGATAAGGCAACTTCATGGTGGTGAAGGAAAATATAGTTCGAATCGTATTCAAAGTATATATAAAGCAGGTGCTTGGTGGAACTCCAATTAAAAACCTGCCTTTACTGGCCAGCAGCAAATGCCTCGACTGGGAAAGTTTTGGTGATACCTGCGAGGCTCTTGAAGTGAACTTTGCCCGTAGGAGGCTCATCGACAACTATCTCACTAACTGGGGGCCAAAGCATGAGTTCCTTAGCCTTCACACCCTTGAGTTTCTTGATCAGTTTTTTGCTAACATAGCCAGTGATTTGACTGTCATAACTTACAAGTTTACTGATCAACTTGAAGTTATGTTCAACCTTTTTCTTTTGGACAATCCAGAAATGTCCTGTGTTCCTTACAAAACCAACTTCAACGACATCTTCAAGAGGAAGTAGTCCCAGAGGAAGTCCAAATTCCTCCAGAAGAGAGACTGCCATCTTTAGCCCTTCCTCATGACCCTTCTTGATAATTCCTCCTTCCTTCTCGGCCATAGCTGATAGTTTCCACGTTTCTTGGAAAGGCAACTATGAGGATAGTGTGTTTGAATGGATTTAGTTTGTGATCATGTCTCTATTAATACAAGTGATTGCACGGACAAGACAAAATTGATGGAGAAACCAAAATTAATAGCATTGCATTAGCCACCAAGAATATTATACACTTTTAAGCTTGGCAGTATACTCGTGTTAAATGCTAAGCAAACGTTGGAAAAGAAACCTATTTTGTCAAGTTCTCTGCGGTCATTTCTCAATCACTTCAGTTGTCTGAAGATGGGAAATCTACTATCCCCTTGGATTACGAGCAGTATCTTCCCTTATGTCAAGGTATAAATTCACTTGGGTGCCTGGAGGAAGGGGATTACGTGTGGCCAAAAAACTGAAATCAGGTTCCAGCAACTTCCATTGCATCTTACTGAACTTACTCATAATATCAATAAAAAACATTCAAAAACTGTCACCTTTCTTGTTGCTTCTTCACTTTAATGGTTAGTATGAAAGGTTACAGGTTAGCCAGAGAAAAGCCTCTTTGGGACGCAGAACAGCAGGCCAATTGCCTCAATTTGTTTAGCGCGATTTCAGTTTGTTGTTTCGTGCAGAATACAATGTCTAAAAGGTTGATCGGCGTTGAAAGGTAATTGCAACTGAATAGGTTTGGGAAGGAATTTATGGATTGTTGCACATGAGTTGGCTGTTCCCAGATTAGAATTCTAAAGATTTAATAACGCGAGAGCGTGGTATATGGACCGAAAGCTTAAGCTTCAGATGATGCCAAACCAGGGGTGGATTGGTTTTCTTGGACTAACAAGGTGCCATAAGAAAAGGCCATCTCTCTTGTCGTTTCCATGTAGGTTATTCGACCGGCCCTTGGAATTACCTGCAGTCCAATATCATCATTTGTGGAGCTACATCCAGTGACTAGGCAAATATTTGAACTATGCGCATTCTTTAATTCATTTCATGTAAGGAATTTTTTTTTTATTTGAGGAAATCCTGGACGGGCTAAACGGGCAGACCTTTCTGAGGGTCCAACTGACGCACCACCCCACAGGCAGGTCAAGCAGACGCACCATATCATTGAGGACCCAACTAGTTCTCCATTTATAGGTAAAACCCCGACTGCCCCAGGCTCTTACAAGAGGGAATAGTATGGAATCAAACCTGGGACCTAACCAAAGTCAAGTCCCGCTCTCAACCATCAAGCCACACCCCTTGAGGGCTTCATGTAAGGATTTGCAAAAGGTTCATCTAAGAAAACAAGCCCTGAAACCAAAAAAACATATAGATAATAATCATAAGATTTATTTTTATATGTTATTATTATCATTAAATTATTTCTAGTTATTATTCTATTAAAACTAACAATTAATAGAGATAAAAGATTAATGCACATCATATTTCTTAATTATAAAAAATAGTAGATTTCATAAATTAAAATATAAATATACTCAATTGTTATTTAAAAAATAATTAGTCATAGACATATGCTCTTCCCTCTCTCGTAAACAACCTCATCTAGACCACCAAAACCTTCTAACCACTGGTTCAGTTTTCTTTCCATATTTGAAAGTCCGCCAATAACATCCTCTTCCCACTTCTTTTACGGAAACGAAACCACTAACAGACTGGAAAACCAACCAAAAACATAGCCAGGAAACTAAGACCAACACCTTCAAGTGTCCTCTACCCAACATTTCCCCCCATTCGTGGTTCCAAACGAACTTCTAAGCCTACAAATGTCTCGAGGAAGATAACATGGTGTATTGTAGTAGCTGACTCCAACATCTTTGGAAGCTTGAGGTTTATTCAGTCTAACGAGAAGGAGCTTGTCTCACCACCACTGTAAATCTTACAGATAGGAGCCAAGAAATGGAGCACATCAGTTGTGGGGTAATTCCTGGAAATTAGATTAGCATACCCAATGGTGCAGAAATGGGCCAACAGTATATAGAACATGGGACTTGAGAGCTTAATGGTGAATGAAGATGAACTCTTCATATTTAAGTTCTCATCAGAGGACAAAGCTTAAAGAATTATAGATACTGGTCTTTGGCACGTGTAAGGACTCTGTCAAAAGTAGTAGTGTATGCCCTAAAGTCAATCGCTTTGGTTATAGCTTAGTGACAAAATAAATTTAAAACGTTATTTATCTTATATATGTAATATGTATATGATAAAATCTATGAGATAATTAAATATTGCAAATAAAATTATAATAAGATTATATTTATAAGACTCATGTTGCATTAATGTATTGTCCTTAAATTGTTCTTAATCATTGCTTTATTAAGATTCAATATTAATAGAATGCAAAAAGATTAGCATACATTATGTTTTTCTTTATGAAGGAAATGATCAATCTTATAGGTTAAAGTATAGAGATACTTAAACAAATGCGTGGGTGCTTATTAGAGAACAAGTTCATTAAATAGACCTAATATGAGAAATCTATTTAGAATATTACTTATATATCTATGGAATTCTCATTGTGATGATTGTATAAGTGATCATTTGACTTGAGATCATCAAAGTTATCTTGTATAGGAATAATTATGTTTTGATACTACTTATCGCCGATTTAATCATAGGTTATTTAATCGGTAGTCATTAGATGTAGCATGAACTATATAGAGGTTGTTGTATGATCAAAATATGATTCATCACCCTAAAGTAACTAGGGAGAATGTCCAGTTGTTCTCGATTATTATTGATTCGGGATATCTTTGGCTAAAGTGGAATAACACTTTGTAAATAATTTACAAATATTATTAATTGAATCGATAGCTAATAACATAAAACTAATATGATTAGACTAAAAATAGAGTAGACATCAATTCCATGCTATATCTTTAATCAGAATATTGTATGATGAAATGATTGAATTATATGAAAAAAATCATGCACGAAAAGGTTAGTCAAAACTACTTTGACATTCCTAAATATTTGGGTGGTTATGACGTATTGCTAGACACCAATCTTGATCTATGATTATAAAATATTTAATTGGAGAATTAAAGATAAATTAAAAAGAGTTTTAACTGATTTAATTCTAATTATGAATTACAATTATAATTTGTAATCATTGCCAATATATTTGAAAACTTAATGGGTCTCACATATAGAATGAGTTGAAGAGAGCAAAGTTAATTTAATCAAGTTAGACTTGATTGTAAAGTTTGAAAAACTTTATAATTAAATATGAGATATTAAATAAGTAATAATCAATATGAGATATTGAATTTTATCTGGGCATAATTAGTATTTAATTAGAATTATTTGTAATTCTAATTAAAGTTTAATTGAAATTAGAATTTAATTTCAATTAAATTACCAAACGTCCAGAACCTATTATAAATAGGCTTAAGCTCTATAAAGCTAGTATTTCTTACTTAATCATCTCTGTAAGAGTTATAGAGATCTCTCAACTCATTCTGTGGATACCGCTAGAGGTTGAATATTTTTGCAGCTATAGTGATTGAGACGGATCGCTTTCATAAACGATTTGAGGGATACGACAACATAAAGATCAAGCTTCTAATAAGGTATGAATTAAGTTTCCACTTTATTATGATTTGTATTAATCATTTTATATAATTAAAAAGATCTTGTTTTTTTAGAAATCAAAAGTTACGAAAAAGTTTTATAAATAATCCGTTGCGATCGAGATCGGATTCTAACTCGATTTTTCAACAGTGGTATCAGAGCATGTTTAATTCTATGATTTGATTAAATTTGAGTGATTGTTATTGATTACAATTTTTGGATTTGAATTGGAAAAGGCTTGCAACTTAAATATGAAAAGTGTTTCAGATTAATACCGTATAAACCTTAAAGCCAATTTATTAAGAATCTAGAATTTTGGTGTGCAATTTGTTGCTTGTTTTTTGGATATTGACGACTGAATAAGGCTATATCACATGTGCGAATTTGGATTCTTGTGAATATAAGTATCTGGAATAAGTGTGGGATGGAGATGTCCAATGATTTAGTTTGTATTTATGATTTTGTGCATTCTGGAAAACGCATTGCATATTCTTTTGTGTTTTTTATTTAAAAAAATTAATATAGATGGAAGTAATTTCTTTCATAACTTATATTCTTAATCTTATAACAATGTTTGGATTGATCAGCCTAACTTTTGTTATGGAAGGGATAATTATCAGAATTACTTTCATGATAGTTTACAGGACACACAACAATTCCTATGTGGACCAAAAGTTTCTTGTCAAAACTCATGTACATTTCTGAAAGAATTGATGAATGTTGTGATTGCTAACAGTCTTCAATTTCAACAGAGCCTGCAATAGTAATTGCAACAATTCTAGTAGGAAATGAGGCATATAATATCTAAAAACCAGAACATAGCAAGCCAAATGGGTGAGATGGTAGTGAGGATCGACTACCTAGAATCACAAATAGAAAAGGAGTAGCCACATCAACTCGAGTATACCCGATGGAAATTAATACAGAAACCTTACAAAGTAATAAGGAGCTTGAGAATTTTGAGAGCATTACTCAAGGAGTTGCTTATGTAGAGAAGTTAAGGAGCAGCTTGAAGCAGAAAAAGATACATCTTTTCACTTAGAGGTAAAAACTAAGTTCACAATTATTGTTGAGACTAACTCTTTACCTTTACCTTGCAAGTTGGAGGAATTAAATAAAGAAGAAAAATGCAAAGAGACATTCAAAATATTTCCTGAGTTTATAAACTCAATCGAGATTGAGAATATGAGAATAGGGAAGACATTGAATGAGGATGATGATCAACTAAGACCTTATTCAGAATAATTATTGAATTTTTAATATAAACGGAGTATAGAGTCCACTAATAAGAATTGGGCTTCAGTTAACCATTGTTCAAATAACTAGAACTAGTTGTTTAGATAGTTGACCCTTACTACTTATAAACCCTTTAACATTTTTATGGTTAGTCAATATGGGATACTCTAACACTCCCCCTCAAGTGCAACTGGAACTGGACGTCCGGTTGTCACTTGAAATATACGCAGTGATAACCTTCACGTAAGAGGAAGAAGGAGTCAAGCCAGCGACCCCAAACAAAGGTGCTTCTTAGGAAGCAACACAAAAGAAGTAAATTTATTTTCTTTTCATTTCCACATTGCTTTTTTTTTGCATATGTGTTTCTATGTTAGTTTGTTTCTTACTTATTTTTAAGTTTTCAATCAAAATAAGAGAGAATAAAACAAATGAAACAAACACTTTATCATTTTCTATTGCTTCTGAGATTATATAGTTATGATTAGAGTGTGAATTAACTGGAGAATTTCATAGCAACTTTAACATGTATTTTTACTCTTACGATTGGTCGATGTACATTATCTTTAGAAGAGTAGTCACTAGTGGTAAGCAAAGCCAGTGAGATTTTGAACCTTATTAAACTGATATCTTCATTTTAATCTCATTGTCTTTTGATAATATGTGACCTTCATGACATGTACATCTTGGTTTTGCTTTGAATTTCTATTCTAGAACATATTTTTTATCATATGCATTAACATGAAAATGATTAGTCATTCTTTATTTTTTCGAACTACATTAGCTAAATAGCTTACCCTATTGACATAAGTTTTTTCCTTGTTAACCCCCTTTGAGCTATATACCTTTATTTTTGGATAAACCACATTTTATGCTTTTAAACTTGACCAAATATCTTACCCAAGTCATAAAACTAGTGGAGCATTTATGATTGGTGAGTTTATGGATGTACAAAAGTATAAGTGCGAGGGTGTACATATGTGTGGGTTGATTAATGTTGGGATGTTTTGATATGTATTATCATTGAAATTCCTATATTAATGTGGTTTCTTTTAATGTTAACAAAATAAAAGGAAAAAAAGCACAAGAAAAGAAAAAAAGAAAGAAAGAAAGAAAAAGAAAAAGAATGAAAAAAATTGTTTAAATAAATTTATCGAGGAAGTGCATATGAGTTTGCAAAGTTACTCATAATTAATGCATCTTCCTAGAGTCGTAATAAAAGTGTTATTTGAGTATGTTGAATATGAGATAGATGTTGGCTTGGAAGGTTCACTCTTGTGGTTTCAATGTATTGTTGGCATAAATTGTATAAGTGATTTCTTAGGATTGGTATATATTTCATGTAGTTGGTGTGTGAGAGTTGAATTGAGTTACGAAATATAAATGTTGCATTCCTCATAGCTGACTATACCCAATTTTATATAAGTGTGAACTTATGCACTTGATGTCATATTGAGTGTTGTTTTGTTTCACTAGCTTAATAGTTTTCAAGTTTCTTAACCCAAATATATCTCATCTTACCTTTACCTACATTACAAAAGTCATTTGATTCATGATTTTTCATGTAAACATTAGTGTTGAAGAAATGAAATGATATAAAAAGTTGTGGAATGACATGATCATGAATGGTGATGAGTGTACCTATGGATATATTTTATTTAAACACATTTGTCGAGTCTACTATTAGATTGCTCAGTTTTTAAGATAATGAATGTCGATTAATCATGAGTAAAAGCTTGAAATATTGACTTCTTACTATGGTTTTTGAAAGTCATTCATCTTTGTTATGATTATACAATCTTGGAAAATATGGGAAATAAGTAAATGTTGTTTTTGGGTCTTTAAGCTTAATTTTAATGTTTTTCTCAAGAACGACCAAAATCTAAGTGTGAGAGAAATTGATAGGTGCTTAATTGATTATTTAATTATGTTATAACACTTAGTGATTAAGGATATGTAATTGCTTAAGATATTCATTTTGACTTATATGTAATTTTAGGCATAATTCAGAAGCGAATAAGTTAAAGTGAGTCGAAAGGTCTATATTTTGGCCATTTTTAAAGATTAATTTTTACTTGTTTTTATGGAGTAATAAAAAGAAAATTAAAAGATAAAAAGAAAATTAAAAGAAGAAAAAATGCAAAGAAAAGTGAATGAAGATAGATAGTGAAAAAAGAGACAAAAATAGCAGTGCAGGATGAAGAAAACGCAGCGTAGGAGGACAAGGCAGGACATGAAATGCAACACAGATTCCAATATTTACACCATGTACGCACATCCATAAGGGTATGTTAGAGTGTTTGATGCTCTCAATACTTACATCGAGTATCCATTTCAGGAGCAGGATTGGCTTGTGACTCCAGTAACAAGATGCTAGAAAACCTAAAGAAAAATATGTTATCATTATTTACTAGAATGCCTTTGAGCCCATGCTATTTTCATTGAGTATATGCTCAAGATTTACTTACCCTTCCAGATCCTCTGTATCTAATAAACTTGCGCTCTCTGTTCCCCTCCCATCCAGGCCATTCATTCATTAACAAATTTATTAGGTACAGAGGAATAGGTCCCTTTACTTACTGGATAGAGATCCTCTTATCTAAGAAATACCCTATAACTGTAGCATTCAACCTTTCAGTACCAACTTTAAGCATTTCAACGGGAGGAGTTGGCACCTGGTGTTCTAATAATCTACAAGGGGGAGTAGCTGAGGTTAGACTCAGAGTTAGGATGGCCTTAACCTGAAGCCAAGATTTCCTAATAATTATAGGTTGATTTTCTAGTTGAGTGCTTTCCTGAGTGTTCTTGGAACTAGATGGGGATAAAGGAAGGATGGAATATTAGAATGGTTGTTATTGATGAAAATAATTTAGGCAGGATGACAGTCGAGAAGGGGGCGGGGTAAGAAATGTTATGATTTCACAAAGTGAAGAAAAGAAAAAGTAGAAGTGAACAGAAAGCTAATAAAAAGAAGAGGGTGCAGATTCAGAGAAAAAGAAACAACTTGGACTACAAGGAGGGGGAGTGTAGAGTGAGTGAATACGAAGAAGGATTGGAAAGGTTATAGATCAAGGAGCATGCGCACCAATGCACAGGGGCAAATCATGGAAGAGAGAAGCGAGATCGAGCATAAATTTTGTGAAATATTTGTTACTAAAAAATTAGAATAAATATAATTTTTAAAAATCTAATGAAACTTCAATCTCACTTCATGAAGACTTTAAAACCCCACTTCAGTCTTCGTTTTAGAAGAAAAAGAAAATGGTTATCCTTTTTTAATTGACATTTAGAGTGTTGAGCCAAAATGACTTTACATATATATATGATTTTGATGAATAACAAAGAAGGAGTAAAAAAAGACGTAAAATAGAAAACAGACAGAAGGAGAAAAGAAGTTAAAAGCAGACGCAGTCGAAGTTAAAAAACAGATTGAGAAATACAGACACAGATTGAAAAACAGACGGAGAAGTAGAGAAACAGACGCAGACGCAAAACAAAGCAGACGCAGATGCAGACACAAAGTGAAAAACAGACACAGACGCAAAGTGAAAAGAAGACACAGACGCAGACGCAAAAATACAGACGGAGAAAAGCAGACGCAGAATTCAAAAGAAGACGCAAGAATCAGTTCGAGTTAGTTACAGAACTCAACTGATTAACCGTTTCTTTCAAGATTCAAGAATCAAGAAGCAGTTACAGACGAAGACTATAAATATAAGTTGAAGTCGAAGATTGCAAAGTTAGCGAAAAAGAGATTATTATTGAACTTACGCGAACGAAAAGCTTTTGTGAGATTACTGTGTGAAATAGCTGAGAACTATT
>JANTPM010000002.1:25393959-25407338 GCA_025434745.1 Erythroxylum divaricatum | reverse complement strand
TGTATGCGTCTTTTGCTGATTAAGGATTCGGAATAGCAGTAGCAAATCCTCTGCATCTCTATCGCGTCTCTGTCTCTGTCGCTTTCGCTTCACTTCGTGGAAAACAACAATGGATTCAATGTTTCCCCAATTTCCAGGTATTTATCACTCCAACTATTGAATATAGTATGTTGCAATTCTAGGGTTAATTACTTGTGTAGATTAATCATGAAATTAATCTGTATTTTCGGATTGAATTTTCTTTCATAGTTTTCTAGGGAAAATGTTAGGTCTCTTTCAATTCCTACGACATCCTATAATTCCTAAGCATCTAAATAAAAGTTCAGTTTAATTGCTCACATCGAATAATTCTCATAGTTGAAAACTAAAGGTACTGATAGATTTGAAAAGCAAATTCATGGAATTCTAACTCTCAAGTGCTTAAAGTTGTTTAGCAAGAATTCAGCTTTATTGATTCTCTCTTTATTCACAGCTCAAAGATTTCATAGAATAATGAAATTATGTTCTAAAGTTAGAAAGGATTAATAAAATTATCAAACAAAAAAGAAAAATACTCAAAAATTAAGAAAGGTGTAATTTGACACACATTTATTGTTTCTTGATATTTATATATAGATAAAGATAAATTAGAATCTTCTAACTACTAAGTACAATAACTCATATACTTAAACAAGAATTTATCATGTCGTATCTTTATTTAAAATATTAAAATTAAAATTAACTCAAAAAAAAGGCAGGAGAATCCTCAGGACCAGCGGAAAACTCCCCTTTCTCCATGGAAACCGAAGGTCAGCCAGCTGGGGTGAAACAGCCCACTCGAAATGGTAACTGTAGAGTTTAGATCTCTTGTTTAATTTTATGGTGTCTTATTGTGTCATATGAATCTCAACTATTCATTTATGTGGATTTCACGTGAATCTCGCATAAATGAATGTGTGTCTCATTTAATGAATGACTGAAATTTATAAAACAGAATAAGACACCATAAAATTAGATAAAAGATTCTGTTATGTTACTGTGAGCGCTGCAAAAGAGCCAACACCTAGAGGCGAGAAAAATATACAGCAGAAAAGGAAGGTCAAAGGATAAAGAGGTAAATCGTTTAGAGAGAAACTAATATTTAGACTGGATGAGCGCTAAAATATATATCAAATTGATTTGCTAGTGCTACCGTGTCAGCACCGGGGAATCATCAAAGATCTATTTTGCAATAAAACAAATTTGGAGTTTTTTTTATTACATTAGGTATCCCAGCTTAGTCGGACTAATCTTAATCTCCTAAGATCCCACCCAAGAGTCCTTGAGGGGGTAAACCTGGAAATCCCAAGATCTCTCAAGTTCCTACGTCGCCTGTACACGTCTACGCACAAGGAGTCTTCACATACTTGATTGTTCAGCTGATGATTGATCGCTGGCCTCCCATTTGCTCAACATCAGGTTCTCATCAGCCCCCAGGTTCCACACTGCCACTGGAAGCGAGACGTCCGTAATTGATCCGATTAAAGAGTTGTGCCCAGGGAGTTAGAGGATCATTAATAGGAATAATGCTTATTTCTCTTCCGTTATCGTGACTCGAACTCAAGACCTCTTGAAATGGAGAGCCTTAGGTGAGGAGCTTTGACCACTCAGGCCACTCCTACTTGTTTATTATTTTTGGTAGTTTCGGCTAATATTACAAAATTGAATAAGATTCAAATTTTGTTAATAATTTATCCTAAATTATACATATTAACGATTATTTTTAATTTTGTAAATTTTAATTTTGAGAAATTATCTAAAATAGTATTTGGTATTGACTTATGTCAATATTATATCACACTGGAACCAAAATCAATACCAAATCTAATATGACATTTGCAACATTAATTTCTTATTAATTTTTATTAGTCACAATTCTTATTAGTAATAAATATTAAGTAATTAAATAATAGATATTTAGTTGATAGTAAATTATATTAAGGTAAGAAAAAAGACCAAAAGTAAAACTATATTTTGTATTTTTTAAAAATTATGAAAATATAAATTTAAAATAAAAACTAAAAATAAAAATAAAAATATTTTCATTCAATTTAAAAATAAAAACATAAACCAAAAATTGTAGTAAAAAAAGGAAAACCACCATAAATAATGTTTTTTCTAACTTATCAAGCTTATATTTGTTTAAACTTGCTTTGGCATAAACATTGTTGTTATTATTATGGCAAAATGCTTCTAAGAAAATTTACCATTTACAGGAGTATCAAGAAAGTTCAAATTTTATTTATTTAGTAACTTAATTTATTTAAAATTATAATTATTTTAAATTATAAAAATTTTGAAAAATGAAATTCAAATTTGATACTTATTTAATAAATATATTCATAATAAATTTAATGATCCAAATATATATTAAAAATAAATAAAAATTTATAAATAAAAATTTTCTTATTTACTTATTTAATTAAATACAATAAAATTTTTACTAATATTTATTAAAAATCTTGTATAAGAAATTTAAATAAATTCTTTTAACTAATTTTTTATATTTAATATTTAATAATTATCAATAATTACAATATATAAATAATCAAAAAAAAATAATTTTGTTTAAAAAATCAAAATAAAAAACTAAAATAAAAATTATAATAAAAGAATATAAATAAAATAAAAGGCAAAATTAAAAAATTAAAAATTAAAACTACAATAAAAAAATATAAGTAAAGCTAAGCAACCCCTAAACGTAATTACTTGGTAAGTTGCCAATATTTATCATTTTGAAAGACTTTAAAAGAACAGTTTGGTAGTTTGCTTTAGGCTGTCTTATTCTTGAAGAACTGAGAATTTGGAATGGACATATAACTAACATTAGACTCGGTCTGCTCATTGGCAATTTTAAGGTCAAAACTGTCGTCACCATTATCCAAAAGAAGACTGCATAGAAGATCACTGCCTTCCTTCTTCAATGTCAAGTCCTAAATCAGAGTCGTAAAGAGAATAAACATCAAGTTTCTTTTACTTACAAAGACTAAAAATGTGATACAAATTTATCTCAAGTTTCAATCCACCCAATTCACTGATATTTTGTCGTTAATGAGGATGCAGGTAAAGTTGAAACAACGGAAACATCATAATGATACAGGCGACACCTGACTAGAAACTCCGATAAATTTGATCGTCCCCTCATGAATGGAAGTGAAATTTACATAATCGAATACCCATATACCGTTGTTTACATCTAACTCTTGAACCAATGAATGCATATAGTCGGAAAGATACAGGTCATACAAATTACTTACACTGGAAAAACCGGCAAGATTCACATTTACACATACAGAACCTACAGACCTTTCGGATTTACCAAGTCAAAACTGCAAATGTATCTGCTTTCAAGTAGAATGTGCGCAACCATCTCCCTTCAGAATTATCAATCGTCACTCCAACTATCATCATCACTCCCAACAGCCTGTCATAATTTTCCAATGTCAACTTTATATAGTGAAGCATTGCAGAGATAAGAAAAAAAGTGACTGAAAGTGAGTAGAAAACAAAATGACAAAAGCTGAAACTCAAACCTGGCGAATTGCATTTGCTTTTTCTAATATTGCTGTAACCTTTTCATTTGCATTAGAGCTTGATGTCAAAGTTGGCATTGTTGTTACCGTGTGCCTCAGGGTGAAAGACTACAACGAAACAAAAGCAGATGAACTTAGATAATAGAAAGAAATCATTTCCCTACCCCCTTAATCTAGTACAGTGTCCAGGTCATGGAAAACTAGAAAAGGGAAAGCTCACTCACTTTTGCTCTAATTTGCTGCAAGAGATCCGTTTCATCTACCCCCCTGCCATTCGAAGGCACATTAGCTTCTTTGGTAGAATTCAACTGTTCCTGTTCCTGTTCCTGCTGCTGAAGACATAGCATACCATGGATCAGGGGTTAAAACAAGAGCTAAATTTAGAAGATAGAACAGATGTATCAGTTTAGTTATGGCATTACACCTTGTTCTTTGATTTAAAAGCTATATCATCCTCAACTAGCTGTTTTCCATTAGCTGGAGCTGCCTTAAGTTGTTGACGTAAGGCAGATTCCAGAAGTTTCGGATTAAATGCATGTTGGTCAGCTTCAGGCAGAGAATGGTGTCTGTCTTTTGTCAAATCAGGGTGAGTTTTCAACGTCTGCCATTGCACAGGAGGTGGAGGTGGTGGCAATGGGTTGGAATCTCCTGGATGCTGTCCCTCTAGGACATTCATTTCATCCGAATTGTCTTTTTCTTCCCTCTGTGGTAAATGGTTCACTGTTTCAAAACCAGGAAGATCTATCAAAGATGAAGAGAGAGACGAATCTACACCATTTTTGGTATAAATGCTATTAAAGCCTGTATCTTTGTGGACACCTTCATTTCCTGATTCACTGGGCAGCAGAGCACTCGAAACAGATTCAACTGAAGACATTTGCAACATAGCGTCGTACATTTCCATGTTCTTACAATCAGGTGATTCACTAAATCCCCAATTCTCAAAGTCCGAATCAGAGTTATGGCTAAGATAATCATCAGATATGTAAGGAGAGGATCTGCAGAAGGTATCATCATCAGAATCATGACCTACAACATGCCTACCAGGCTCCGGGACCAACTGAAAATTTGTAAACATATCCCTAAAGCTTTCATTATGATTCTCATCAGGAAATTTAAGTTTCATTCTGGAAACTTCAACGCTGTCAAAAGGATGGAAAGATATTTTCATGTGTTCTAAAGGGGGTGAAGTTGTAAATGAGTCAGCAAAAAGTCGACTTTCAAACTGCTCATCAAATGATTGTTCTTGAGTTTGACAGGAAATGTCACTGTGCAGATTCCTCTGGTCTAATACACCAATTTTCTGCAAACTAGGCAGCTCAGATTTACCATCAGTTACAAGTGATATCTTTCTACTGAAACTGTTAACGAGTAACCGTTGCTCAAGCCCAATTGATTGAGATGATATTCCCTCACTAACTCCCATAGATGTGCTTCTCATATCTTCACTGCTTGATGGTTTGTCTCCTGCTGCACTGCTAATATTCAAGATGCCCCTATTAAGATGGAATTTATCACTATAATTAGAATCACCAGAGTTTTCAACTATTACATCTTGATCTGAATGCAATGACATAGAGCATTTAGAACTTGGATTATTGTCTATACTCCCATCCTTGACCAATCTGCCAAGTTTCCCTCTCTCACCACCCATGCTACTCATATAATTCAGAGGATCTGGTGCCACACCTTTACTGCTTGATAAAGAACCCTGGCATCCAATACTAGCTGTAGTAAAATCAGGAGGCTTTGATGGTTGAAGACCTAACAGGCCTCCATTAGTCCAGAATGTAACTGAACCAACACGTGAAAGTTCACCCTGGGTTTCAGGGGACGTGCAAGAACTGCGTGTGGTCACATTCCGTGATGACTCTGGAAGATTTGAGTCTTCCAAGCCACAAGATGAAGGGCCATCTACAATAGATTGTATTTTTGAACCATCTAGAGAATCAACACTCATGTAACCTTCACTTACAAGTGAATGGTCTACATTTGAAGATGTTCCAGAGACTTTAGGTGTCTGTATATCAGTGTAATACTTCAAGGGGAATGAACTAGGAGGTTCACAGGGGATTTCCTCCTTTTCCAATGATGCATGGTGCTCGTTATTAGCTGGAATATGGCCAGAAACATGTGAAATATCCTCATGAGATAAAACATCTACTACTTCAGGATTACTAGTGGGTTCTTGATTAGTCGAACCTTTTGACAAAATTGATTTGAACATATCACAGGGCATTTCACTATGTAATACATCAGATGAAGTATGAAAATCAGCTTTAGGCAGAAAATGTCCTGAAATATCTGCTATTAATTCTTGTGTTCCATCTTTCCTTCCTCCTTTATTCAAGTCGATCAAAGCATCATGTGATATATCAGATGAAGTATGAGATTCAGCTTTAGACAGAAAACACCCTGAAACACCTGCTATTAAATCTCGTGTTTTATCTCCCTTTCCACTGTTATTAAAGTCAGACAAAGCCTTATGTGATATATCAGATGACGTATGAGATTCAGCTTGGGACAAGAAACAAACTGAAATATCTTCTAATAATTCTTTCCTTTCATCTTCCGTTCCTCCATTACTAAAATCAGAGAAAGCAAGATCCACTTCATTTTTTGTTTCGCATTCAACATCATTCTCAGATTCCGATTCTATCGTGTTTAGTGCATCCATAAAATAGTCCAGCTCACTTCCAACTTCTTCATGCTCGTTTAGACTGGTTCTTAATTTCATATGATTTTCATCACGCAGATCATCTGTTTGATTAGGATGTAAACGGCTGGCCATATTCCTCTCTTGTGTACAGAGGTCAAAATCTGTCGTTAGAATTCCTGGAGCTTCCTCTTCGTCACAATGTTGACCTTTGGGCTTCACTATTTCTACCTTTTCATCCCATGTAACACAAGATGAACTAACAGTGATCTGCTCAATCAACAAATTGCGTGGAACATCACCATCTGCAACCCCAGGTTGTCCAGTAGTAAATCTTGACTTTAGTATATTGTTATGTTGAACAAATTTTGACGAGAGTTCTTCAGGGCTGTCTCCTCCAGGTTGCAAGAACGAATTTAAGTGGAAGGCACATTCCTCATAGCCTGAGCCAGTTCTTGAATCAAAAGAATTAGAGCGATCACCCAGCTCAGATTTTAATGTCATGTCTATTGTAGAGGCTGTGTGGGAAGGAGACTGCTGGGCATTGACAATTGGAGGAGCAAATTGCATTCTACACAATCAAATTTAATGTCATCAAACGGAAGAAAGTAAACTTTACACACTTCCTATGCATATACATATATAGATTCATTACCTGCCACCATGATTTTCCATAGAAGCACGATGCATTAAATCTCCATTTCTTTGCAATGACCCCTTTTTCTGTCCATTTCATTTTATTTTAGGTCAGGAAAGATAATAAAACTAGCAGGAATGTGATACAAAGTTTCATTTGATTACACTATGTACCCATGTACATATGAAAGACTAATCAAAATATAGCTTATGGAAAGTGAGTTAAAATGAGTGTAATGCTAGCCTCGGCCAGAAGACTCAAGGTAAACTCCAGTTGGAAGATATACGGTGTTAGAAGCAGAGGCAAAAACAGGTGCATAATAGTTAACATACTTAGCCAGTCAATTATAATGGCAAAAAACTAGCTCACTAAAATTAACTTCAAAGACATGATCCAAACAACAGAATTCATTATTAGATATAGTACTCTCAATGATGATCCAAATTCTGGTAATGCTTAAAGATACCCTGCTTTTATGAGTCTTCTTATCTCTTCGGAATTTCCCCATATCTGGTTCCTTGAAGTTGCCCAGTACTTTTCTGAAAAAGGTTGGATTGGAATACCTCCTCAGACAAGATCCCGGCCCACCAGTGTCGAATCTGATTAGCAAAACAAAGCATTTATGACCAAGATGAGATTAAAAAAAACTGAAAGGTGAGAGAGAATATGATCGTACTTGTCAAGCAAGTGCAAATGAGGAGGATCACGACATTCTTCATAGGAGTCCATAATAAATCTCGGCAAGTCACTGTAGATGAAATGGTTCTGTTCATTTTGAATACGAGGATGCCATTCAGAACCTGCAAGACAGCTGCTTTTTCTAAGGAATTGAGAAAAAATGGGAAAATGAAAGTTTGATATAATGAAACTTGTGATTAATAGCCCAACTCGAATGACTGGATCTATAAAGAATTATGCAACTGATACGACCCATAGGATGCCAACAATTCGGTTCACTTACCATAGGAGAAAGACCAATGTCGTAGAAGGGTAGACTTTGTCATATGGGGGGAACAAGTGAGGGTAAAGTTGTCATAGGAAAGGATAGTTAGTTATTCTGACATGGGGAATAAAAACAGTACGGGAGTGAGGGAGAGGGCATGCAATATTCTGTCATATTCACGTAGAATTGAGCCTAAGGCTGGAGGCGCTAGAACCTCGAATTCTAGCATAGTTACTCTGTCATTTTCTGGTCTTGGTGAATTGATCAATATAGAGACTATTTCTGCCATTGTTGTCTTGCTATATCTGTGTTGTTGTTTGTGTGTTCTGGTTGTGGAAATAGAGCTTGTGCAGGTTCTATCAGCAACATAGTCTAAATGTTGCATTATCCTATCAAGATAATAAAGTATGATGCTACTGTCACCACCCCCACCTGTTTCTCTTGTTTAACACAAAGGAGTAAATAACAAGAAAGTGATCACCTCTTAATCCTTATAAGTCTTTGCATCAAGAAGCATGGCAGCTGAACCAACAAATTCAACAATGACAGAAATTTAATAAGGTCAAACAATTAAGATTGTTTGCGTGTTTAACCAGGCAGTGGGTCAATTACACTGATGGACAAATTTGCACATACTTAGAAAATAACTCTGGATAAATAATGACAGGCAGATGCTCATTTTCCAGCTGGCTTCTATACCGTTGTCACTAGGCTTGCTTTTTCCTTAACTTAGACATAAACATTGGGAAAAGGCTATACAGAAGAGTCACATGCTTCGGCCAAGAGAATGAATCTAGGTCAATATTTTAGAAGACTTATGGGAGAAAGATGACAAACGCAGGACAGAGATGATTATAAGTGCAGGAGAAGAGTCATACCAGCTGTGTACGCAAAATGTATATGGCTTGATTGAGCAAGTACTGCCTTCTCAAGAGAAGGCAGAGCAGCTTCCATTTTTTGCACTCGAACCATTAACTTATGGCTTCTTGAAGCTGTTGTCACTACTTGATCCTGTAAGCCATGAAAGACTTCTGCTGCAAATCTACAAAAGGGTTCAGGTGCTGCTTGAGATTAAAGTAGGCAAATGATAGTCATGAAGTAAAAAAATGAAATGAAACATCCAATTCCATCAAGTACATGGAAGACTTCAATCTCTATCGAGAATTTTTAAGATGCATGTAAGAGCAATGAAATATTTGCACCGACTCAAAGAAGTACTTTGTTGCACTGATGTTGTTAGATAAAGAAAGGCAAAAGTAAGCGCCAAACTTTTTCTTTGATAAACCCACCAAGTCCAAAGGTAGTGTGTAAGAAAGTTTGAAATATATTTATTAGGAATTGGCTAGATATATGAAAAATAATAGCAAAAGGAGAACTCAAAGCCAATCTCAAGATGGAGAGACTTCTCCATCACAATTCAAGCATGGATCTACATTGCAGTTTGGTTTTACATTTTAGTACATGAAACAAAAAAAATTGAGCATAACGAGAAATGTGCCCTCTTGTCCTTTAATGTCGAAGTCATTTAAGCAAATACCTTCAGTAGGCAATTAAGGCCAACTAAATTTACATTTAATGCGACTTTCAACCTCACAAATCCGCCAAAAATAATTGAAAGATGAAGAAAAAAGATGAAATATGAAATAGATAGAGGTTTACTGATTATACTTTCAACTGAAGTTGACGAAAATGGGCCTTTTCCTGAGATAAAAAAAGTTCACATTAATGATAAATTCTGAACTCTTAACAAGACCGATTGAGAAATTCCTTCAGAAATACTGGTTGCATGTTCAAGAGTAACATATTTGTGAACGCCCTTATTCTAGTATGATAGCAGCTCACGGTAACCAAATCACTAGTCCACCATCAAGCATAGAACAACTAAGAGAGTATGTCGCAAAACCTTGTAACTAAAACATTGTACATTGCACATTATGCCCTCTTGATCAACAAAAACCGCCCATTCATAACGTCAGAAAAAAAAATGACTTCAAAAGCTAAATAATCCAATAAACCAAAGCCTAAACAAACAACCACATAACACTAACCTCAATTAAGAGCTCCAGCACTTAAATAAATCTAACAAGTATGTTTAAATGGGGTTTCCCAATGCTCTCTTCATTTCTCTCCACAACTATATACCACACAAAACAAAAGCAAGTTAATTACCTTCCGCACTAATCGGCGAAAAAATAGAAGGAAACGCCTTCTTGAATCAAATGATCACAAATACTACTCTTAATTAGTTACAACAAAAACCACTTTAAAAATCATGCATTAGCCACAAGTTTGACAGAACAAAAATTCCATGTAATGCAAGAGCTTTACTTTCCACAAACATTAGCACCAAATGAAAACTCTCAAATTGCGGAAAAGAAAAAGAAAGAAGCAGAGGAAAGAGATAGCGTTAAAAACACACTCAGCCAGATCGCCTAATTGGCGCAAGATTCCAACGAGGCCAGCAACCGCAACGCCGTCGAGCAGCGCCTTGGGATCTTCCTTGTCAGCTTCTTTATATAGCTCAGGCTGTCCCAAGCCATACTCATTCCTCACTTCAAACCCCACTAGAGGCATCTTTCTTCTCTCCCTCCTAAAAACAATATAGCAAAAAAAAAAAAACAGAGAGAGAGAGGGGACGATAGAGCAAAAGAAGGGGAAGGGAGAGGGAACAGGAACACGAATATAGTGAATGAAATGAAATGAAAGCAAACAAGAAATGTGATATACGTAGGAGAGAAAAGTAGAAGTAATAGCAGTTGGTGGAGGGATTGAAGCAGCTTAATTGCCAAAGACAGAAGAAGAGAGCTTAGGATTGCCAACTCTGCAAGCCACGAGCCATTCCTTGACATCGACAAAGATGATGGTTGCAATGACTTCATTGCCCTCATTATTTTGTTTTATTTACTCCCAGAGGTTGTTGAATTTATTAAGACCGTAGCCCCCATCCATCCCCATTCGAATTCGATTTTGCAGCTTTTCTGAATTTGTCTTTGGTTTGAACCGAGACCTTCACCGGTTAGGTATTATCTTCTTTAATTGTCAGATTCTTTAGTAAATTCTATCCTCTTTTGGGGGCGTGCGGGAGTTGAACCTGTGATTACAGAATTTTGTTGGGTGCAAGACCCACGTCTCTTACCACTGAGCTACGTGAATCTTGCACCTAACAAAACCCTGTGATTACAAGTTCAACTCCCGCATGCCCCTAAGAGAGGATAGGGTTTATTTAAAGACTTGGCGGTCAAAGGGGACAATACTTGACTGGTGAAGGTCCCAGCCCAAACCAGTTTTGTATTATTTGTTTCTGGCCAAATTGGTCATTTGATTAATACTGCTTTAGGATCTCAGCACTGGGGCAATCAAATTATATTATCAGTCTTACGAATCACTGATTCCATCAATATTAGATCAAAAGAAAAAGATGCGATAGATAGAAGTTGGAATATGAATACCGAAATGCATCACATCTGGCCACCTACTTAATATTTTAGCTTCATCAATACTAAAATATTGAGTACCAAACCAACCACATGAGTAGTACCAACTCTGTCAACATTTCGGTCCTGGTAGCAACTTCAGTGCATTGTTACATGGGAAAGAGAGACGGAAAGGTAAATTTTATAATTCTGCTGGATCTCAGGTCTCTTTATACTTTTAAAGCCCCAAAGTGCCATCATTATTCGACACGATGTTTGTTTAATGAAAATTAACCTCAGACGAGGGGTCTGCGATTCTGTAAGTTTTTCGGACCATACAAAGGAAAGGGTGGACACGCCCAAACCGTTTGAGCTTTGTAGTATTCGTTACCGGAAAATAGACATGATGATTCCCACTTTCCAGTCACATGTTTTGTCTTTCATATTGTATAAAGTATAAACACAAACATAGTTACGTAGAGAGGGAATTGCTCTTTTCCTTCTTTATGCCGCATAGACATACATGTTTAATTTAAAGGTTATTAATAATTAATAAAATATTTTACTTTTAAATTTAAATTAAAAGTGTACTATATAATCATAATACATAATCAATACACACTTAAGGATGCCTAACTTAACCTTTTTATAAATGCATGTAGATTCTTCTTCTTAGTTGTTACACATTTTAGGACAAATATTACAAAGTACATAACCAAAAAAAGATATGTTTTTTGTTCTTGGGAAATAAAATTCACTTTTTAATTTTTAATTTTTAACTTAATCAATATGATTGGAGATACATTAATTTATTTCCACATTAATTTTATTTTTCTATTAAAAATAACTACTTTTATTATTTGATTAGCCTCAAATTTATTAATATTGGGGCTCTAAGCAACAACAATCACAAAATCTTTTAAGTTTACTCAACCAATAACAAGCCACTTAAATGATAAAGATGATTGAAGTATAAATTGTACACAAGATTTAATGTAGAAAATCCTCCAGTGTAGAGGTAAAAAGATCGTGGGTCAAACTGATAATAAATCTACTAAATCAAAAAAAGGAAACAAGCGATAAAGATTTCGAGTTATCTCACTCAAGAATAGCTCACAAGACAACTATAGTTGATCTCTCTAGCTCTCACTTTTGCTAGCTCTCTTTTTGCTCACTTAAAATTTTAAAGATTGAATACAAATTTACACACACACACACACACACACACACATACACATTAGATAAGACATGTGAAACGGAAGATTTCAACCAAGTCTACTGTATACGTGACGAAGCAGGTTAGGTACTCACAAAGGCACATGCCATCAAGAAGAGATGGCAGAGATATTTTTATGGCCTTTATAATGAAGACATAGGGGTCAACATAGAGTTTGACAAACAGTTTGTGTCGGGACAATTCCTTAACAGGTACTCATGTGGAAGGATCACAAGGGGAGAAATTACAAAAATTCTGAGGGGAATGGGGAGCAAAAGGGGTGTAGGGCCAGATGAGATCCTTATAAAGGTGTAGAAGCGAATATGAGCTGTTAGTATTGAGTAGTCAACTTTGTAATGTGATCATCAAGTTAGACAAAATGTCGATTGATTGCAGAATGAGTAGTTTAATCCTCGTATACAAGGACAAAGGGGACATCTAACAGTGTCACAATTATAGAGGCATCAAATTACTAAGTCACACTATGAAGTTGTGGGAGAAGGTCATTGAAAAGATAATCTAGAGAGCTGCTTTTGTATCGAGCAACCAGTTTGGATTTATGCCTGGTAGGTCTACGACAGAAGCAATACATCTACTACAGAGACTAATGGATCGCTATAAGGAGCGTAAACGAGATTTGCATATATTTTTATTGAATTGGAGAAAGCGTATGATAGGGTTTCTCGAGAATTCCTATAGAGGTGTTTAGAGACAATGAGTAATTAAGGATATGTATAAAGGAGTATTGACTAAAGTAAAGACAATAGGAGGTGACATGGAAACATTTTCTATTGGTATAGGACTACACCAAGGCTCAACTTTAAGCCTTTTTTTGTTTACATTAGTGCTACTTGAATTTACCAAACATATTCAAGGAGGCGTACTGTGTTAGAGTAGTGCCCTAAAGGCAATCCCCTTTAGCGCATTTTGTTCATAGTCATGTACAGACTTTATGAATAAATA
>JANTPM010000002.1:25343081-25354341 GCA_025434745.1 Erythroxylum divaricatum | reverse complement strand
ACGTTTTAAAAACGTCGCAGAATGCCTTATTTTCTTGTAGTGGATATATGGGCTAAGTGAAAAAATTATACATGTATTTATCCTTAAGCAAAACCCATGTACACATATTAAGTTTGATTAAGGAGTTATTATTTGATAATAATTAATTAAATATTTTAATTTTAATTTTAATTAAAATGAAAGAATATCTTTAATAGTAAAATATGATAAAGTGAGTTATTAGTTACCTTAACGTTTATATAAATGCTTTTTATAGTAGGCCTGTGCTATAAATTTTGAAGTAAAGACTAGGGGACATCTTACAAAAGAATTTACAAGTGCTATCAATTTTGAAGTAACGATTACAAGACACCCTGACCAAAGTTCTCTATAGGTTCTAAGAAAAAAAGTTCCCTCCTAATTTTAGATTTTTGTTCTAATAAGCATGAATATAGATAAGCTTTTAAAAAACTTGAGATAAAATTGTAATATTAAAGCTCACAAAGTAGTAGAGTTACAGAGAAAGGCGTTATGACCTTGAATACAAGCTCTAAACAAAAATACTATATTCAACTGGAAAAAAATTAATAAATATGCTATAATCTCAGATGGTGCATCATCTTCATGCTAAAGTAATAATTAGTATAGACTTAATTGCACAATGAAAGAATTATGCTCCTTCTAATAGTCGCTATCTCGCTCTTACAATTATCTCCGTTTCCTTTTATCCTCACACCTGGCCAAACACTTTTTCTTGTAATGATAGAAAGTCATTGTACCCCCTCTGATTGCGCCGGTCGTGTTAGGCTCAAGCTCAGATGTAGAATGACACATTGGTCAATCGGCCCATGCCTTGAGATTGACCTAATTCCCTCAAGTAACAATTATATAAATTCATTACCTCTTTATCAAAAGGTACGATTCCTATAATCCTACTTTTCACTACTCATCAGCTACAAAAAAACTCTTACAAACATTGACTTGAGCGTCGGAGGGGTCTACCGGAAATCAACCCCTGGCGTGCCTGTATTGTTTTGCAAGTATCATGAACATAGAATCGACCAATCTCATGGATCCAAGCAGCAGCGCCCAACCCCGTCAGAAGCTGTTGAACCATTTTTGGGCCCCCTCTTGAAAGGCTGTGTAGAAAGCTTTGCATTGAATGGCGTCTGGAACACAATGTAGGTTTATCATCGATTGAAAATGTTGCAGATAGTTGAGAGGATCAGTCTTTTTAGTATACTTTTCTGGCGTCGGTATTTTAGTACCGACCGTTGGGAGGCTGTCCAAGATCTCTGGGATGAAAGGAGAGTTGTACTGCGTTGATGGCTGGTCAGGACGGGAATTCATGGCTAAGTTGATTCTGATGGGGCTGGACTCTGCTGCTTGGATCCATGAGATTGGTCGATTCTGTGTTGATGATACCTGCAAAATAATAAAGGCACGTCGGGGGTTGACTTCCGGTAGGCCCCTCCGACATTTAAGTCAGGATTTGTGAGAGCTTTTTGTACCTGGTGAGTAGTGAAAAGTAGGGTTACGGGAATCCTATCTTTTCATGATGAGATAATGAATTTATATGATTGTTGCATGAGAGAATTAGGTCAATCCTCAAGGCATAGGTCGATCGACTCATGTACCGTTCTGCGTCTGAACTTGGGCTTAGTACGACCGGCCCGACCACCCTCAAATTAGCTTCGTTACTTAAATCAGCTAATTGAGTCTCCTGGTCGAAACACGAAGCAAACATTGGGATTCACATGGTTCGCATGAGTTGGACATGCAGGCAAATGAGGTGTATAGCTGCTCAGCAAATAGAATAGTCTGCAGCCACATTTTCAATATTAATTGTATGTACTGTAAACGGTTGTTATCTGTATAATACAACCTGCGCAGAGTTTTAATCCGCATATAATTCACCAAGTCCAGGTCGGTCTGGCACAGGTGCAGAAATAAATATAGCAATAAACACACGCAACATCAAATTGGAGGCCTTGGGACACGGATCACCGTATGTATCCTGATCCCATTCTCGGAAAAAGGAAGCGAAAGCCTTCAGAAACACACACAACCTCAGAGATTCCTGAGAAGTCAGTCCATTGTCTCTTGACTGGAAGGCCAAAATTCCTCGACAAGTATATAGGATAGTCAGAGTGGGTGGTCCTGGCAAATAAATACCAGGAGAGAGAGAGCCGAAGCTGCTTAACACTAACTTGTGCATTGTATTGCACCAGATTTGGGCCTTGTTCACTCCCGTGACGGCCCGTCAGTATAAATACTGAAGCGTCATTTATCCCATGTTTATATAGGGGATTTATTTGTACAGTTGGACTCTACTTTGGATGTCTATGCATAGATAGGGCCCATTGACTAGGAAGTGCACTCAAAGGCGATTGGACAGAAACGTGGGGCCGTTCACGTGGATTGGTCCATATCTTTTTATGGAATGAATTAAAGTTCATGAAAAATCATCAAAGTTACCTAGACATAGAGGAACATCAAGATGTGTAGTGTAGTCCCACTCGAAAGTGAGCTAGTTTCAGTGCATCACTAATAACTTGCCTTTTACTTTTACTGTAAATCTGATCTTTCAAAACCTCAACTCAACCCCACACATTTACCAAAATTATTCTTGGATATTATTAACATAGGTTGGATTTACAAACATAGGTTGGGTTTACCATTAGCCTATGATTTCAATGCTTTCCTTGGAACAGGACAAATGGGCAACCAGCAACGACGAAAGAGTCCCATGATGGGAAATCTCAAAGTGAGCAAAACAGGATTTACAATACATGTCGTTACTCCGTCTATTGTAAAAAAAAAAAAGTAATGATTTGTACGGCATGCATACAATGTAAACGACCACCATCTGTAGGACCTATTGTCAGTTAACCAACTTAAGTTGCTAGGTAGCTAGGATGTGTGCCGCCAAGAGGAGACGAGAGGAATTAAGGATTGGCAAAAGAAGGATATTACTTTTGGAAGATAGGGAGCCCTTGGAATTCGGTTTTGTCCAACAAAATGCAACAACTACAAATTATTAATTCGACAGATGCTTATCACAATTTATTTATCTGCATGCGTTTTACTACTTAATACCAACACCAGAAAATGGATTAGATATTTGATCGTCGTCTTCACTCTTACAGAGGTCATTTCGTTTCATTATTATTTTTTCATTTCATGTTTTTAAGTTCTATTGTTATCAAAAAATTTAAATTTATTTAACTGATAATATTAAATTAATTGTTCTTTTTCGCTAACACTAATAATTAAACTTTAGAGAAAATTAATTTTACGTTAAGTTATCATGCGATGTTTAATATTAACAATTTCATCCAATTTTTATTGAAATTTTAACAAAAGTGGACAAATATAATCAAAATTATTTTAAAAAATAAGTTTTTACTTAATAAATTGATTAAATAATTTTTAAGATAAATAAACTATTTTTAAAAATGAGTCAATTCTTATAAATATTTAAAAATAGAATGTCCATTATTGATTAATTCAATTTTAGTGGTCGTAACTTCTAATTATTATATAGTATAAATAACTAAATAATATTTATCTAACTAATACTAAAATTAAATTTTTATAGAAAATGAAAATGAAAATGAAAAAATATTTATTATTTTTATAAATTATAAAACAGAAAGAATTGAAAAACAACTAAACAATTTTTTATTTTGACACTACTTTTGAATAAGAAACACATAAATTTTAGTTTAAAATTTAAATAGAAATCATCAACTATTAAAAACTTGCATAAATACTTTTATTGTTTCCTTTTTATTTAATAAAAGTGTAGAATATTGAGATGAGAAGCTCGCAGGACGGGTGTAATATAATCTATTTTGTTATTTTTCACGAATCATAAAACCATCTACGATCACTGAAAGTCTCAAAATAAGGCTAAACACCCAAAATCTCCCCCTCCAATCAAAATATGAGGAAGACACGTTATTTTCTATCATCTATTTGAGATATATTCCGACAAACTTAATACAAAGCTCATGTTAGTTTCTAGAACCACTTTAGTCAGCATATTACTACCATTCAAATTCGTATGAACCTTCCTTAACATTAAGTATTGCTCTTCTATTATGGACCTTACATAATAATATCTAAAGTCTTTGTGCTTTGTATGAGAATGTACATGAAATTGTTGCTCAAGTCAATTATACTTTCACATCACAAAGTAATACATAGTCTTCTTGCTTCACATCCAACTCTTGAAGGAATCTTTTCAGCTAGGACATTTCCTTACAAACTTTCACTGCAACTGTATATTTTGCTTCAATTGTAGATAAAGACACACACATTTTTATCTTAGATTGTCATGAGATGGCTCTCCCTACAAACTTATATACAAAACCTGAAGTAGATTTTCTTCCATCAGGATCCCTAACCATATATACATCCGTAAAATCTTCTAGAGTTAGCTCACCATTACCAAAACACTAACTCCACTTCAATGAACCTCTCAAGTATCTTAGAACCCATTTCACTACTCCTAGTGAACATTCCCTATATTTGACAAGAATCTATTTACTATCCCAATAACTTAAGCAATATTTGACCTTGTTCATACTATTGCATACATTAAAGGCCTTACTATAAATGAGTATGGAGTAGAGAATATACCATATTTTCCCTTTTTATTGAGTGAAATATGCACTTACATAGCCTGAAGTGATGCCAGTTGCATGCTAACTAACTTGGAATGTTGTATATTGAACCTTTCTAACACTCGTTCAATATATTTCTCTTCAAATAACCACAATCGCTTATCCTTCCTTTCTCAAGTTATCTTCTTGTCTAAAATCTGCTTTATAAGTCCTAAATCTTTCATATCAACTTCTTCAATTGTTAGATTCTATCAATGTCTTGACCTACAATCACATATCATCAACGTAATAAAGAAGAATGATGAACTTCTCACGCAAGCATCAACATATGTTCACTTGAAACCATGACCTATCATAAATTAGTCAAAATTCTGATACCACTGACTTGGAGGTTATTTTAAGCCATAAAGACTTTTCTTTAACTTGTAGACCAAAATTTTCATACCTTTAGCTTTAAAACATTATGACTACTCTATGTATATCTCCTCTTCTAAATTTTCATGCAAGAAGGCTATTTTAACATGTAATTGTTGGAGTTTAATATATAAATAGGCAGTTAAACCCAAAACTGTTCGGATTGGGGTCATATTTACTACAGGTAAAAATATTTCATCAAAGTCAATACCCTTCTTTTGACTGAATCCTTGCAATACCAACCTTGCCTTATACTTTACTAGCTTGTTTCCATCTCTCTTTATTTTGAACATCCATTTATTCTTCAATGCCTTTTCCCTTTTGTTAGCTTTATAAACTTGTATGTATTATTGTTCTTTAAAGAATCCATCTCTTCCTTTATAGCTGTGAGAAATCTTTATCTTCACAAGAAGTAATCTCTTATACATCCTCAAGCTCCCCCTTAGCAGTAAGTAATAGGGATTTAGAACTTAGATATCTTGTAGAAGGTCTTTTCTCCCTTGTCGACCATAGAAACTATACTTCGTCAGCTGTTGGATCCAATTGCTCCCCTTGCTCATTATCTTCAATAGATTCATCTCCAATATTGTCTAGATGTGGTTCATGTAGCTCATCATTATCTTATTGTATTTGATCACTACCAATGTGTTTTTTGGTCATATATTTCATCTTCTTCATTTGTAGATTGCTCAATAGTCAAAGAAATTGGTGAGGAGCTAACTATGTCATTTGATGAGTTGTAATGTGATAATTCATCTCCACTTAGAAGATCAACGCCTCTCTCTTGCTCCTAAAACACTACATCCTTGCTCTTGACCACCTTTTGCTTTTCTAGGTCTTAAATTTTGAAGTCAAACTAATCACCTCTATATCCAATAAAGATGCAAGGTATCAACTTAGAGTCAAGTTTCTTTCCCTAATCCTTAGGTGCATATCTGAATAACTTATAACCAAAAACTCTCAAATGATAATATGTGGGATCTTTGTCAATCCATGCTCTCTCGAGAACCTCAAAATGTAATACAATTTATAAAACTCAATTAATTAGGTAAACTATAGTTTGGACTACTTCTTCCTAAAATGTCTTTAGCAATATAGATATCCTGAGCATGCAACGAACCTTCTCCATAATGGTTCTGTTTATCCTCTCAACAACCTCATTGTCTTGGTGGAGTCCCTGGTTCAATTTTCTCATATCTAATGCTATACAATGTATAACATTCTTCAAACACCTTGCAAGTATGCTCTCCTCCTTTGTTTATTCGTAGGCACTTACACTTCCTCTCTGCTTCCTTTTCTATCATAATATGAAATTTCTGAAAAGGTTTAAATACTTAACTATTAGAGTTCAACATGTGCACTCAAATATTCCTCGAAGCACCATCTATGAATGTAACAAAATATATGTTACCTCCTAGCAACTCATGCTAAATAGGATCACAAACATCTTAGTTCACCAACTCTAATAGCTCCTACTTCCTTACAAATCATCTCTTGAGAGGGGCTCTATGCTACTTTTGAGCCAAACAATGATCATAAAGATTAAGTGGTTGTGATTTTTTAATTGGGATAAAGGATTTTCCAACGAGTAATTTTAATCACTTCTTACTCATATGTCCTAATCATCAATGCCACATATTCGATCAAGATTCCTATTCGACTATGTGTACTTCTCTACCTCTATGCATCTTTAAGTGTCTCTTGTACAGTGAGCAATATAACTCTACTAAGGCAATAATCATGGCACCTTTAGACAATTTCCACTTCCTATCCCCAATAATAATGCACCAACTTCAATATTAAGAATGTCAAAATCACTTTGACATTCTTCATATTGAAGTTGGTGCATTATTAAACACTAATCCTGATCTATAGATACAAATTATTTAATTAAAAATAAAGATAGGTTAAAGGTATTTCATTTAACTAATTATAAATATGATTTAAGATCATTATTTAATTCATTGTCAACATATTTAGTAACCTTATGAGTTGTATATGAAGAATAGTTAATAAAAGAAAAAGATAATTTAATTAAGTTGGATCTTTTTGGTCAATATTGAAATTTAGTTGGAATTTAGGGCTAAATTAAATATATATCAATATTACTATCATATAAGATCCAACTTGACAATTGTAATTAAATATTAATATTGACCAAAAAGATCCAACTTGATTAAATTGCCTTTTTCTTTTATTTACTATTTTTATATGCTACTTATTAAGTTCCTAAGTATATTGATTTAAAATTATAATTATATTGTAATTACATTACTAAAAGGTTAAAACCTTATTATAAATATGCATAGAATCCACAACAAATCACTATGGTTGTTAATTTTTAAATTTATGGCACAGTCAATTGATTACTCTATAGATATAAGATTATACTATATATTAAACCTATATAATGTATATCTCCAAACTTTTGAGGAGTAATTACAAATTAATAATTAATCCTTTTTGATTTTTAATTGTTAATCATATAGGATATTCGTTTACCCCAACCTAGCTTATGCTATCTAGGGTTAGTAGCCTACCTTTAAAGGCTAACCACATGAAGAATGAATATTTAGGAACATGGTTTTTCTACCAAACTAGGTTACGACATCTAACTTCCTATGAGTTATAAGTGAACAAGGTTGCACAAGAGGCAGAAAATTGAAGAGTTTGATTGGTCTACATTTATAGTGATAACTGAAAGTCATCTTTTGTGATATTTAGTAGGAAATCATCCTAGCAATAACCTCTATAGCCAAAGCAAACAGATATGAGGATAATGGGTCTCCTTGTCTGACCCCTTTTGTTCCCTTTAAGCACATCGGTGGCTTCTTTATTTATCAAAACAATAAAAGATGAAGTTGACATACATTGGTAAATCCAACTTAGTGAATTTAGGGAGAAACCTAAAGACATGGAGAGTCTGTAGCATGAATATGAAGTTGAGAGTATCAAAAGTTTTAGCAAAGTCTATCTTTATGAAGCAATTTTTGATAGAATTGTTGGAGTGTTAGTCTTTGTAGATTTCTTGAGCCAACAACAAGTTATCTTGAATATTTCTACATGCAGTAAACTAGTGTGTAAAAAATGGATTAGTACTTTCATTAGGGTTTAACTTTTAAAAGATTACAGTAACAGATTGGTCTGAAACATTGGAAGGAAGAATTGGGAACTTTAGGAATTAAGCACAGGAACCTTATATTATGCCTATGGTAAAATAAATATTTAAAATTGAATAATGTAAATTCTTATTTTTATACTTTGTTTTACTTTTTTTTTATTTCAACACCCAGTTTGAGCTAATGAGACTAATCATTCGTAAGGTTTATACCAGCCTCTGTCCTTTTCAACCTTGTATTAGTCTCTTTTCACAAATAAAAAGAAAGAGACAATATTAAAAAACAAAAACTCCCATCTAGCACTATCGGTTGGAGCATTTAAGTTCTCTTTTAACATTCGTACCAGTTGTAAAAATCTCATGTACTTATTACTAGTGACTGAGTTAGGAATTTAAAATAGGAGAGTTCAGATATCTAATTTTTTTAAATTTTGAAGGGTCCAATACATTACTAACCTTCAAATAACTTCGCCCTTATATATATATATATATATATATATATATATATATTCAAAATTAAAAAATTTTAATTTTTAATATTTTAGAAGGCCCAGTATCCTACTGGCCTCCATATGACTCCGTATATGCTTATTACCGTGTGAATAGAGAGCTAGGCTTCACCCGGGTCAATGTTGTAGGTTTTGGGGTTCATGAAGGTCCAAAATTTTCCCCAGGTGAATCCTAACTATTAGTTCAGAAGTCAGGAGGGATAAAGATGTAATCGAGACATCCATTCACGGTTTAATACTTGGTAGTTTGATATAAAAAGTTGAAAGTTCCTCCGGTCAACTGAGCAAAATGCAATTCAAGAAAGCACTAGAACTACTAAAGAAACTACTGGCAACTTGCATATATGTAATTGTTGTCCCATCTCATGTACAAAGAGTTTGGTTAAGCAAACAGCTCTCTGATGGGACTAAAATGGAGATTCTTCGCATTTTCATTTGACAAACACAGGGTCCCATTTCCCACTTAAGATCAGGGAAATAATGAAAAAGCTTAGGACAATTTGTCATTCAAAAGATCTTCACAATAAAGTCACGTGGGCCATGGCATAACGTGCCTCTCTCTAGGGTCCAAAATGGATGGTGTGGTGAGACTTGAGAGAGATGGCCCTTAATATTTCAATTTTAATCGAAAGTTCACAGTGAAAACCAAAATAGTTGCCGTTTCACTAGTTAAAAACCAACGTCAATTCGTTTATCATCGTGTTCTAATTAACGAGCTCCTATGTTTGCAGCAAATTGATCCAAGATTTGCCCGTGAGGAATACATGTACACTGAAATCTAACTACACTCAACGCTGTTCCTATTCTATAGTATGAGTAGACAGATATGAATGTAAATGTCGATATCAATTACCACTTCCAGCTTTCCTACATTAACAGAGAAATAATTGCAGTCTAAGACGTGTTTCAGATTACCATACAAATTGGTATAATAGAATTGTGAAATTGTTAAACAGGAAGTAATACAGCTCTTTAAAAGATAATTGAAGCTTTATTTATTCGAATTCTAGGATTATTCGGGAGGAATTTGATAAATAAAACTTCTTATACATAACTTCGTAATTACATATGTTATGCAATTATTAAGGTCCCATCAGAAATCACCAACCAAAGTATCAAGCATAGGTTGGATATTGCTTGTACCAACTCTAGTTTATTATAAACGAATGAGAGAAAAATATTTTGGTATAGTTCTAATTAACCCAAAAGAGGTTCAATATTTCCTATATGAAAATTTTACAATAGGATATCTAAACGTATAATCTAGTCTCATTTTTATTAATGCACAAATTGCAGCCTCATCAGAGAGGTAAGAATCATAGATGCATGAAAGTTTGTAGAACAACAGTCTGCAAATGCTGGAATCATTCTCAGATCCTTAGATTTTGTGTCTGTCTGAAGCAATAAAGGAAATGGGCTGTAGCTAGTGTTGGAGATGGGTCCCTCTCATATGGAGGGACTCCATGATTCTAAAATTGCGGCACCAAACAGTTGTTGAAAATAAGCAAAAAGACAGATGCTAGTGGAGTGTGTCAAAATAAGGGATTCCTTGCTTAAGAAAAGATTACAACAAAACATAGAGAGGAAAAACAAAGCATTGTTTTGCTCTGAAGTTAGAAAATATGTTCCTAAAGAGTTGATGAGTAACAAAATAGTGAGGTTAGTATTTTTAGGTTGAGAAATACCTTATGAACCACTGTTTTGGTTTTATATCTGTATAGCTATTTATAACTATTTGTAATAGTGAAAGAAATATTCTGAGTTTTGTCCGTAGACGTAACCCAAAGTTAAAAGTGAACCATGTTAAATATTTTGTGTCCATTTTATTTTTCCTTTTCACAAAATATACCCATTGTGTCCAACAAGTGGTATCATAGCTATGTTTTCATTAAAAGTTTTTTTTGAAAAGAAACACGTCACTGGAAAGACAAAATTACAACGAAATTTTTGACGTGATTCATTTGAAAAGTTGACGTAAAACGACAAAGATGATAAATAGTACTCCAAGTGTTTTAATAAATTTACAAGGTGACGACATTGTGTAGAAATAGTAACTGGGTCTTGCAGTACTATTTGCGGTACTATTCACAAGTTACTCTTTACCGGATCCTGCAACATTATTCCAGTGAGATATGAAGACACTATTTCGGTAAGCACTATTCGCAAGTTACTATTTATAAGTTCACATAGTACTATTCCAGTGGGGTCCAACGATACTATTCCTGTCTTGTGATAAAATTTTAAAAGATATCTTTTTCGCTAAATTTTGACTTCCTGATTCCATCCTTAAGGTTGGTTTTCTTAAATTTGGCTTAATTTGATAACTGAAGGTAAAGAACAAAATGATCAATCTAAATGGTATTAACTATCGTATATGGCAAACCAAGATGAAGAATCTATTGATGATTACAAAGATGCATTTGTCGGTATTTTTGACAATTAAACCGGAGGACATGTCCAACGAAGATTGGGAGTTTAAACATGAACAAACGTGTGGCTATATTAGACAATTTGTTGATGATAATGTGTACAATCACATTTGTAATGAGACTCATGCAAGAACGTTGTGGAATAAGCTGGAGCAACTGTATGCTTCAAAGACCGGTAAC
>JANTPM010000002.1:25327203-25341329 GCA_025434745.1 Erythroxylum divaricatum | reverse complement strand
CCCCAAATTAGGGGTTAGCATATGAAGCAAATTTAGTCCGATTTATGTTATATCTTTTTGACATTTTGGCATGCATTCATGGCATTTTCCGGGTACATTGGTTTAATGACACTTCGGATTGATTCGGGCTGTATTAAGATAAATTTTAGAATTTTTGAATACTTCGAAGATTTTTAGAAATTGTTGGTGACGTAGTTAGTATTCCATTTATCCTCCCAGGGGGTATTTGGGTGTTACATACAGTTGTTTATGTATTAAATCGTTCATCATGTGTTCCTCTCCAGTATGGAATTCCAGAAAAGGTGTGGTCATGAAAGGATGTTTCCTATGATCATTTGTGAGTCTTTGGTTGCAAGGCTTTTGTCCATATTCCTAAAGATGAAAGGAAAAAGCTTGACATCAAGACACGACGGTGTGTATTCATTGGCTATGGTCAAGATCAATTTGGCTATAGGTTTTATGATCCGGTGCATAAAAGATTTATCAGAAGTTGTGATGCTATGTTTGTTGAAGATCAAACTATTGAAGATATCAACAAGGCGGAGAAGGAAGTTCCAAGCTTTGACAATGACTCAACAAGTTTCCAATTGAATCCTCCAACAATGATGCCTAGACAAGTTGGAGATGAAGCGTAGAATGATCATCTAGAAGCTGATAATACAGATTACCCTAATGAAGTTGAACTAGAGGATGATGATGATGTTCACATTCAACCACTAGCACCTGAAGATTCTCTAGTCCCATTACGAAGATTTAGTAGAAATATACAATCATCTACTAAATATCCAGTTAATCAGTATGTAATGCTGACTGACAGGGGAGAACCATAAAGCTTTGATAAAGCCATGAATGATGAACACAAGAAGAAACGGAAAGAAGCCATGCATGACGAGATAAAATCCTTGTATGAGAATAAAATATTTGAGCTGGTGAAACTGCCAGAAGGCAAAAGAACATTGAACAATAAATGGGTGCTCAGGATCAAGCATGAAGAACATAACGACCATCCTCAATTCAAAGCAAGATTAGTGGTCAAAGGATTTAGCCAAAAGAAGGGTATCAACTTTAAAGAGATATTTTCAACAGTGGTGAAAATGACAATCATACGTACAGTGCTAGGGCTAGCTGTAAGTTTTAATTTGGAGGTTGAACAAATGGATGTCAAAACTGCCTTCCTATATGGGGATTTGGAAGAAGAGATATATATGGAGCAGCCAGAGAGTTTCGTGAAAAAGGAGAAAGAAGACTATGTTTATAAACTAAAGAAGAGTCTATATGGTCTAAAATAAGCACCAAGACAATGGTATAAGAAATTTGAGTCTGTTGTAGGGGAACAAGGTTATAAGAAGACTACTTCAGATCACTGTGTATTTGTGAAGAAATTCTCTAATGATAATTTTATTATTTTATTGCTCTATGTGGGTGATATGTTGATTGTTGGTAAGAATGCTTCTAGAATCAACAATCTGAAGAAACAGCTGGGTAAGTCTTTTGCCATGAAAGACTTGGAATTAGCAAAGTAGATTCTTGACATGCAGATTATCAGAGACAAAAGCGCCAAGACACTATGGTTGTCACAAGAGAAGTACATTGATAAAGTACTTCAGAGATTCAAACTGGACAAAGTTTAAGCGGTTAGTTGTCCTTTTACTAATCATTTTAAATTGAGTTCCAGAAAGTGCCCTTCTACAAACGAAAAGAAGGAAGAAATGTCCAGAGTTCCATATGTTTCAACAATTGAAAGTTTGACGTATGTCATGATTTGTACACTGCCAGATATTGCTCATGCAGTTGAAGTTATAAGTCGTTTCCTTTCTAATCCTTAAAAGGAACATTGGGTTGCAGTCAAGTGAATTCTCAGGTATTTTCAAGGGTTATCCAAAATATGTTTATGTTTTGGAAGAGTAGAACCTGTGTTAACTAGTTACACAGATGCAAATATGGCTCGAGATGTTGACTCGAGAAAGTCTACATCAGGTTACTTGATTATTTTTGTAGGGAGAGTTGTGGCATGACAGTCAAAGTTACAGAAGTGTGTTGCACTTTCTACAACTGAAGTGGAGTTTATTGCAGCAACGAAAGCCTGTAGGGAGTTGTTATGGATGAAGAAGTTCTTTAATGAACTTGATATTAAACAAGAACAATATCAGTTGTTTTGTGACAGTCATAGCACTATTCACCTTGGTAAGAATACCTCTTTTCACTCACGATCAATCACATTGATGTGAGATATCACTGGATCAGAGATGTGATAGAGACGAAATAATTACGGTTAGAAAAGATCTATACTGATAAAAATGGATCAGACATGTTAACTAAGATTCTACTAAAAGACAAGTTCGAGCATTGTCGATCAGTAGTAGGCATGATAGAGTCGTCCATGTAATCGGGATGGGGAGATTTGTTGGAGATGGGTCCCTCTCACATGGAGGGACTCTATGATTCCAAAATTGCAACACCGAAATCGATGCCGCATTCCGCAGTTATTGAAAATAAGCAAAAAGATAGCTCCCTGCTTCAAAAAAGATTACAACAAAACATAGAGAGGAAAACTAGAGCATTGTTTTGCTCTAAAGTTAGGAAATGTATTCCTAAAGGGTTGGTAAGTGACAAAATAGTAAGATTAGCATTTTTAGATTAGGAAACACCTTGTGAGTTACTATTTTGGTTTTATCTCTGTATACCTACTATTTGTAACTTTTTGTAATAGTGGAAAAAATATTCTGAGTTTTGCTCGTGGACGTAGCCCAAAGTTAAAAGTGAACCACGTTAAATATTCTGTGTCCATTTTACTTATTTTATTTTTTCTTTTCACAAAATACACTTGCTATGCGCGACAGCTAGATCTTGTCATTATGCATGCCATTGCATTATTTCTCCTCACAGAAGTCACCCATAGTTTCTTGGAAAAAAAAACCTTGTCCATTTTTGATATTTTGGGGTAAACATAAGTGGGCCTCCTTGTATCGATAAATAATGTTTCTATTTCTGTCCTTGGACACATTTGTATCGAAGAAAATTTATGGTTAAAACGTACACTGTACTGGGTACTATCATGTATATGAATGTAAATGGAGGTAATAATATGTCTAGAGTATCTGTCTGTCTTGTTCCTGGACTTGGTTCCCAAGAAAACTCAACTTGACAACACAGGAGAACATAAAGGATTTGAATAAGAAAGAAGTGAAAAAGACAAAGTGATGAAACATGAGAAAGGCAGCTATATAGTCACATAAAGAGAGCTTATTTTGGGCATCACTTGGTTAGGACGTTTTTACTTTGGTATCAGACTCATAATTAGTCAAGTTGTTTACACTGTTACTGATTCTGCTCCTGTCTAAAAATGGAAGACTTCTTCTCCTAAAATATTTTCATTTCCACAACTTTATAAACTAATTCGATATCAGGTTCAATTGTTTCCTGTGCTAATTTTATCGTATACGGATTCTGTGTGGTCTTCATTAAAATCAAATTCTGCTGCAAACTGATGAACGATGTGACAGTTTGAAGAATTAAGTTTTAATCCTCTCCTTGAAAAGCAACATTCACGACTAGAAGAGAATAGAAAGAAGAAATTATTATGACAAAAAATTCAACTTTAATTCATATGGGATCTTCAATCTATTAAAGGGATGTTTCTAAGCCACGTCTTTGTTCAAAATTTAAAATTCAGTAGACGTTTGAGATGAAAGGATGTCATCACTTAAGCTTTTTAATGTATTAGATAATTATTATTGAATCTTGTGATTTAATAAGAGTATTACAAGCACCTTCCTCCACTATATTCATATTTAATGGAATGCTTGCCCTTTTGCATGAACAAAGAAGAAAAAGTAAGTGAGAGCTGATTAATAATTTGAGAATTAAAAAGTAATTAAACTTCTAAATTGAAGTTTTCCTTTCCAATAACAAAAGCTATTCATATATTGAATGTTGATAAATGATTTACCTTTGAGTTTATTTTTGACTATAATTGAGAAAATACACTACTTTAAGTATGAGTAATTTATATGAAGACACCACCTTACAAGAAAATGGTGGTTAGTACTCAATTAAGTGATCCATGTCTATTCTCTTGGAACATAGCTAGGCCTATTATTTTTCTTTTGGATTTGGAATCTCTTTGGCTGAAATGCATATCGTTGTGTTGATTATTGCTAAGCCAATTCTCCTTCGAGTGAAAAGCTCAAAGATAGCTCTCTTGATGGAATTGCCACAACAGTAAGTTGCAAGCAATCGAACGTCCTCGAAAAGAAACACAATGATTTATGAGTATATGGACCCATATCTCACAAGGATGTCTCTCAAATTTGCATCAACCTCTCTTCTTTTTCAGTGTCTTGTATTTTCAGACCTTGACAATAAATTTGTACAATCACCATAAAGGAAAAATTCTCTATTTACTCTCTCTTACACCAATTTGCTGCATTGAATTTGGAAGAATCAATAAACTTTATACACCAGTACTGTCGACACCAATATCATCTAAATATGTGAAAACTTGGGATCTTCACTTTCTCGGCTTAGGACCCTGTTAAGTATATGGATTACTTTCCCAAATCGCGATAAAGTTACAGATCAAACCCATTGATGGTAGCGACTATTTTCAGCAAGACTTTTGAGGTATCAATTTTCGTAAGTTCTTGTAATTTGATATTTAACAAGACGAATTCGAACCATAAGTCAGTACTTTGGGATATGATCTAAAAACATTATTAGCATATATTATAATGATTTTAGCAGAAAACTAACTGTTATTAGGATACTGAAAAGAAAACTAATATTCCTTTATTGGCAGATCAATGTGGCTAGATGTCAGTTCACAGAGTATAAGAATAACCTACTGCCAAGGGGTCTTTAAAATTTAATCGTTTAACTTAACAGATGCAGTTTCGGAGCTGCAACATTCCCTAGTTATATTCAAGTGGTTAATTAAGCTAAGTAGCCAAAATTCTATTTGATTGGTCCAATATAGCAAATATGAAATAACAAGCATGCATGTAGGCAGGATCGTCTGTTTAGCTCCAAAACATTAAGAAAGCGAGTCTATAGTGTAACTTACTGGATGAATCAAGCCCCCATATCTACTATAGCATAAAATTAAAAACCTTTACTTTCTAAGGCCAAAGATAGCTTTCCAATTTGAATACTGTTGACCAAATAGTCTCCAAGGATTCAACAATTAAAGCAAGGATTCCTAGTACCTACTGTTGCGCAGGCAGCGATCTTTTCCTGGATTTCCTGATGGCCAAAGAAACAAAACTCTCATGGTCATTTAGAATTTTCCTTGTACATGCATGATCATGAATTAGCTCAAAGTTTCAAGGCGATCGCTCGTTGTTTGTTATTATTCCTCTGGTTTTTATGCCTACTTGGGTAAAACTTTGAAAAGAGGAAGAAAAACAACAACATTAAATAAGAAAAGTACTACCAACCAAATAAATAAATAAATAAGTCAGATCCCGAACTAACTTTATATAGGGATTTATACTTACATACATATACTTAAAATCTGGTGATGAATAGATGGCTTTCTAGGGTTATAATTTTTCACACGAAACAAGTGATTATCAACAAAGCACTCTTCTAAAATAAAATTTAGCAACTTAATTAGTCTTAGAAGCTCTATAAAATTTCTGGCAACATCAATTGATTATATGCTATTTTCACTCTTAAAACACAAATCTGTTTATACATTACTTAACTTCATTGATGTAAAGAAGTTATACAAAGTTAAACCGAATCATTAAGCCTTACAACTAAGAGTCGTAGATTTCATATTAACGCAATGAAATGATCATAATTCAAACGAAAATAATGATAACGATGGAATTGATGTTGCAAAGAGATAACAAATATCAATTTCCAATTCAAAATATAGTTTGTATATTAATTAAATGTGATTGTAGGAACGTAATAAGAAATTGTAAGAAAGGAAGAACAAAAGCTCCTTGATAAGGGCCCCATGTCATGTCTCCTCTGTAGACCCACCACAGATGTGATTTTCAACTTTCTCACCTCTGCACTACTTCACCGTTCTTCAGATGCATCTCTCTCTTATTTCTCTAGCTAGCTAGCTAGATAGTCCCCACTTTTTCAAATTTTTGCCAAAAATACTCAAGAATTTTCTTTCTGCGAACCCCTTAATCACCATGTCAGGAGACAAGCTTAAAGATTTTGCTGAAGGGTCATCACGATCGGTTGGCGAACAACAGCAACCTCCTCCTCATCAAGCTGTTGCTCCGCTGAGTCGTTACGAGTCGCAGAAACGGCGAGACTGGAACACCTTTGGGCAATACTTGAAGAACCAGAGACCCCCAGTTCCACTTTCACAGTGTAACTGCAACCATGTTCTTGATTTTCTCCGGTACCTCGATCAGTTTGGAAAGACTAAGGTTCATCTACATGGGTGTGTCTTTTTTGGGCAACCAGATCCTCCGGCTCCTTGTACCTGTCCTTTGAGACAAGCTTGGGGAAGTCTCGATGCCCTAATTGGACGTCTGCGAGCTGCTTACGAGGAACATGGAGGATCAACTGAGACCAATCCATTTGGGAACGGAGCCATTCGGGTTTATTTGCGTGAAGTGAGGGACTGTCAAGCTAAAGCAAGGGGGATTCCATACAAGAAGAAAAAGAAGAAGAAGAATTCAATCAAGCAAGCTATGATAGAAGATACCAATCCTTCGATGCAGTCGTCAGCTTAATAGATCAACATGTCCTGGTTTTTTCAGACTATATGGTAATTCCTTTCGTCTATATTCAAGCAGATGATTTCTTTAATGACGTAGTATATGCGATTATTCAGTTTAAAATTTTCTTTTACCCCTCAGCTAACAGTAAATGAATCAGACCCTAGTCTAATCAATGCTTGAAACTAGCGGCATATATATTTGATTGACAAGTTAGATATGTATTGTCTATTATGCAGTAAACAAGCGTGAGAGACCTATATAAAGTGAGACTAAAATTAGAGGACTTATATATCTTGATTGTTAGTGGAAGGAGATTTGGTTTCTTCAATCTAAAACCCTAAGGCCGCTTTCTAAAAACCCTAATCTTTGTATCACTTCTAAGGTTGAGAAGCGTGGAGAGAAGAAATTATGACTGGTTAAATGATTTCACATCCGTCTCCTTTTATAGCCTCACACTCTAATTAGACGAGATGTTTATGACAAAATAGTGGGAAAATGGCCATTCCTCTCTCTCTCTCTCTCTCTCTCTCTCTCTCTCTCATATATATATATATATATATATACACACACACTTATCTTGCAAAAAGAACATGTGATGTCTGAATTATAATATGCAGCACTTCTTTACGTTCCCCTAGATTTTCTCTTTTATGATCCTCTGTGATTTTCTGGTCCCCTTGAATGGTCTCGAGTGATGTGTCAATCTTTGCATGCATGTAATTTTGTACACATTGACGTGGGATTGAACATGCATAATCATGTACCATCGTCCCTATTTAAAATGCTCCTCTCTATTTCTTTGCTTGCTATGGATCTGAAACCTATCTATGGTAGCCTGCTCTTCCTTCCATTTCTGCCATATCCAATAGGTCTCCTTGATAGGTTTTGAAAGTGAGGAACAAATTTATAAAATTCTAAAAGCACCCAAGGAAGTTCCTGCTGTGACTATTTAATTGTCCAGTGAAGTTGTCTACTCATCCGAGTTTCATTTCTTTTAGCTCAGACAGCAAGGTATCTCTAGAACATTTTAAGCTCCTGTAATGCATATCAAACTTCTTTTCAAATGATTCTGAAAAAAGTTATATCATTTTCGGAAAACTATGCCAAATTAAAAGGATAAAAATGCATTGTGCAGCTTCTAAGTTTAATCACGTTGTTTATGATCTTCTTGATCTTTTAGCACCTACAATCGGCAAACAGTCAAGTATATTAACGTATATAAAGAATGACTGCCTTTATAAGAACACGATAATACATGACATATATCCTACTTCATATAATTAATCTCCATGTGCATCCACTACTTTTTCTATTCCATATCAATCTGCAAATTATACATTGTACTAATTGTTCTGTGCTCTATATCTTAAAACAAATCAAGATTTATTTGTGAAGTTAATCCAGAAATAAAATAAAATGCTATATCAAATTCTAAACACAATAACAATTCAATCCTTTTAGCTTATCGTGATAAACTCAGATCAACAAATTATGCTACAATGGTTACATCTTTTTAGCATAGATTGTACTTTTTGAATTAGGTATATCTAGGCCAAAATCAACAGATTGTGCTCAATGCTTACATCATATGTAAGTACTTTCACACTCTATAATTTGTTACAACATCAAATACTCTGTTCCAGTTATTTTATTCCAACTCTGTTTTATTAAATCTTAATGAAATATGATAGGAATATCATAACCGGAACATAAAACCTGATCCCATTTGTTACTAATAGATTAATGTTTCTAGTAACTAAATTTGATGAATTGTGTGTAAGTGAAACTCACATGAAAGAAACATATGTTATTATAATGTTTAACCAACAAACTAATCTTTATACTAATTAAAATTGATGAGTTCGTGTGTCCATGAAACTAAGACCAAAGAAACAAATGTTATTAACTTATCATGTAGCTAGTTTGGAGTTTCTAAGAAGGAGATGCATTTATCATTTCATAATCTTGATCTGATAATATACTTTTTCGCAAAGTTATATTGATATTTACTTACAATCTTGGATGTTGTCTCACACAATCTAAGTAGTTATGATTAGAGGTAAATACTTATATATTTATATATTAAAGTAATAAAAAGGATAGTATTTTAAACATCATTTAACACTGAATTTAAAAAATCTAGCAATAATAAGTAAAAAATTGAATAAATATTATTAGAGATATGTAGGTACGAGAGTCACTCATATTGTTAAATATTTGAAACATTTTTAACAAAATTTTGCTCCAACTATTATAGACATTGTAAAAGGTCAAATATAAAATTATTAGTTGGTAACATTTATTTCATAAGGCTAAAATGAAATGCATGATAATAAATATACAAAGTCTATCTAACATTAAGAAGTTGATTCTCTTTTCCTTTGATTAATATTCACTATGGAGCATCCTTACATTTGTTCTTGATATGACTTGCTTGTTTAAATAAGCAAGTTGGTACTTTATGGTTTATGAAAATTAGTTTTATTGTAAATATTATAAGTAGAAGTGAAAGAAAAAGTTTATGAGAAGAAGAAGAAATCAAATTAATAGCTATAATCTAAAAATAAAATAAATATTATAATAAACCAAAAGAAGGTAAGTATATCTAAATTGCAGTCTTACAATTGCAAACCTTCAGATTACAATTTGCACTTACAATCTATTACAATTGCAGTTATATGCGTAGTGACTATAATTATTGTAATAATTCTAAGTGCCGTTGATCGTCTATCATTTAAGTTTTTGGATTAAATATATCAAGGTCAAAATCAATAGCTCTCTTTACTATAATGTAATTTATATATATATATAAAGTGTGCTTAGTTGTGATTAAAGTGCATGTTATGTTGAATTCCACACTCTATCATTGGTCAATCAATAGATTAATATTTCTATTATATAAATTTGATGAATTGTGTGCAAATGAATCTAAGATGAAAGAAATCACATGTTATTAACTTATTATGTTACTAATATAAGAGTGAATCAAGGGGATGTATTTATTACGCGATAAATTTTCGTAAACATGGTAATCTTAATTCAATAACATTTAATTACCCATAGTCTTATTGATCTTTATTTATTTCCATTCTTAAAAAGTCTCACAAAAGTTAAGTAGTTGTAATTAGAGACAAATATATATACTTTTGTTTCTGATATCGAAATGAATAAAGAAGAATAACATTTAAAATATCATTTTTCACTCAATATTAAGATCTAGTAATAGTACGTGTACAAATTGAATAGAGCTAGAGATAAGTAGGCATGTGAGTCACTTCTATTACTAAATATTTGCCATTTCTAAGAACAAAATTGCTCTAGTTGTCTGTATTGGTGAGTATGATAAAGTTTGACTATAGAGCTTTTAGTTGGTAAGCTTGAATTGATAAAGCTAAAATGAATTTTTCTAACATTAGGAAACTGATTCTTATCGACATCAGTTGCTATTTGTAATGTAGCGTATTTACGTTTATAGTTGATATCCTTGCTTTTCTACTAAAAAAGTTGCTATTTTGTGGTTTTATGGAATGTAATTTTCAATGCAAATGTTATTAATAGAAGTAAAGGGAAATGTTTATATAAAAAAAGAAGAAATCAAATCCAATTAGCTATGATAAGGAAAACTAGTAGTATAATGCAAACTAGTAGTATAAGGTATATCGAATTTACGCATTTTGATACAAATGTAAATGATACATGTCATGTTTTTACTTATTGACAGAAGTGGTGGTTAAAGTATCAAGATACACGACCTTATATCTTCCATGATGTCAAAATTGCCGCTAGTAAATATTAGGCTTCACTACACGTCCCTAGTTACTCAAAGATACAGATAAAATTCCATTTAATATAAAAGTTTAGTTTGGTTCTTTTTGTTTTTACACAATACATGAAGCTCTAGTACTATGATGTCATAGACCACTGTTTTTGAGTGTCATTGCAGTCTTTGTGCTGAAGGGCACTTTTGTTTTCTGCAATCGCCTACCTGTTGCATCGTTTTTTTCTACTTGCAAGCCTTCACCAAGCTTGTGTGGAACTTTTGCCAAGAAATTTTACATGAAACAAAAGAGATGGACCCTCAGAGGTACATATATCGAATCGTACTACCATTCTATAACATTATCCTATCATAGTTTGATTACATTCAAGGGCCGCACGGTAAAGAAGAGCATCGCAGACCATCCTACTCCTACTCAAATCAGTTTACCATCAGAAAGTTCAGTTTTAGCCCAAAGAGGAAATGAAAGAGAAAAGAAAAGAGTGCCTGTCATATTTCTATTAGAAATCATTCAAGATAGGTCCAAGTAGCCTTTGATAGATAGAAGCTGAACAAGAGTTTTCAGTGAATGCTTTTTTTCTGAGGTTGTTTGGGATTGCGTGCCTACTTATTCAAGGCAGCAAACAATGCATGGTATATATGTTTCCTGCAACAAATGAAACAGAGATAGTCGAACAACGTGTTGTTACATATGCATATACGCCATTCTTAAACAGATTCATTTTAGTTCTGTTCGGACAAATGACCTTAATCCAAAATCTCTTTCGCATTCATGTCTTGACGATCTACATACCATTGTTCGTTTCTATCAGAAACGAGCTCAGGATTAGTGTAGACTTGGGGTTGTAGCCATTTCCTTCTAAGTTTTATTAATTAACTACGTAGTGAGGCAGAAAATGTATCATAGCCCTATTAATCCCCCTTGACAGCCATTGCATATTAATTAGTTGATGCCACCTCGAATTCCTTTCTTTTCTTTTTGTGTGTGTTTGTGTGGAAGTATTGATCCCCTCAGGGTAAGAGCTTTGAGAGAAAACTCCTACATTTGTTTTTGTTAATAAGTTTGTATTGATAGGCTATCTTACGTACTTAATGCAATGGATAACGTTTTTTATCCTTGACTGAGTTATCTATTGCAGAATCACACATCTGAATGGAAAGACTAGGTGACCTGCGCTTCTGCCCGGTGACTCAACGACTCAGTCCGCACTTCAAACGTTAGGCTTTTGAGATCATTTCTTGCAAATAGTTACAGCATTGCAAAGCTGCTAATATGTGTAATCATAGTGCCGCGAGTTAAGTCTTTATGTGCTAGCTTTAGTTTATTTAGGAGTTAATTTGTAATACTAGCGTTGCATCCCAGCTAGGCATGGGAATGTTTGGTAAAGCTCCACATCCTGGTTTCCATATATGATGATCAGACGTAACGCTAAGCTTTTGCCATAAACCATCTTATGATTTGTTGTTAAGTCTTTTGTAATATGTAATTATAAGAAGAACCTAATTTCATGACCAGCATTTGGTGATCAATAATAATCTTCATTAAGATGAGAGACACTACATATCCCTGAATCAAGCACAACATAGGTAATGACCACAAAATTTGGTTTTGGTTTGTTAACTGGTTAGATTCTAGCCCTTTTATATACATCTCTGAATTGATTCATTCGAGGAATGGATTACCCTAGAACCTGAAAGTCTCATCTCTATCTTTCATGGTGAATGGCATGGATATTTTAGAGGTTTTGATCTCCTTGTGCAATACTTACCACAATTGGATAATGTGATGAATGGTGATGGAATCATTTGGACCCCAATCCAAATGGTACTTTCTCAAACAAATCTTGCCATCTTCTATTTACCAACGATCTCGTTGAGGTCCCTTGGTTTAATCTACTTTGGAGGAATACTTTGAATCCCAAGGCTTCTGTCATTGCTTGGTGAGCAATTCGGAATAGGCTCAAGATTAGAAGGCAGTAGCATGGTAATATAGAAGCTACTTGTGTTTTTATGTAAGATTTATATGGAATATAGAGAACATCTTTCTATGTCGATTTTCTACAGTAGTTTGGAGCAAAATTCATCACCTCTTTTCATTTGATACTTCCGTGCATTGTATTAAAAACTGGACCGAACTGGTCGGTCGGATTGAAAAATCGATGACTCGGAGCATGAAACGATCCGATTTAGCCCGTATTTTTGTGAATGATTGACCCGTTCATTTTGCGGTCAGACCAGTAAAAACCGTTGAACCAATGAAAGAAAGAACCGGCCTATCTATTTAAAATACCTTGATTTTGATGATTTCAACTTGAATGAATATTATGATTAGTGATCTTTTTTTTAATCTTTTTGATAAAATATGACTAGTGAACTTTGTTATCTTATTTTGTGTTGTAATGGTGAACTTTAAAAAAAATTGTATATTTTGAAATTTGAAGGTTTAAATTAAGTTTACAAATAGATAAATAATTAAATAGTATGTTTAAAAACTATCTTATATATATAATATATAAAATAAAAATTTATATATTTATTAGTCATCGGTTCGACCACGGTTAAATTTCGATTGAACCATTGACCCTTGAATCAGTTGCTTCTTCGGTTCAATTATCAGTCCAATATTTAAAACGTTACTTCCGTGTACAATTGGGAGCAAACCTTGAACTATTAGTGGACACTCAAAATACTTCTTCCTACAATAGCTTTTACTACAACCATCTATGTAATTTGGAAAGGGCGCAATATATAGCTACTTTTTTACACACAAGGAAGAAGACAAATACCAGCTTGTGGATATGATTATTAATTGGGTACAGTTAGCTTTTGTCACAAAGAATGTATAGCACACTCTCTCATATGAAATGAAACTTCGATGGTAATTACAAGGGACGTGATCTTTTGTCCCAACCCTGTTTTATTAAATTTCAGTCATCTATTTATGTGGATTTCATATAAATAGATGACTGAGATTCAATGAGACAGGGTAGGAACAAGGGAAGGTAGATAGAGGATTTGAGGGCCAATTCCTACATAAATGGATGGTTGAAATTCAATGAAACAGGGCAGGGATAGAGGAAGGGGGACAAATATTAGACCCCGAACTTTTCTTGGAAGTTAGAATTATTAAATGAGAAATTGTTAGTGATTAGTCGTGAATAAAGAAAAATGAGAATTCTTGAATTTGAAATGATATACAAGATTAAGGTAGTGAATGTAGTAAGTTAATGATTAGTGGGTATATGTGTGTATGTTTTGTTATTAATGTTCATGATCAACCATGGACCATAATTTGCTTATGGATGATATTGAATTTAAATGGAAGTTGAGAGGAAGAATAGTGATTAAACATGAAAGTTGAAAATGCAGAAAAGCAATGGAGCATGAATAGGTTGACTATGAATTCTTGATTTTTGATGATTTTTGACTAAACTTGCATATTTTGGAGTAGTATGAGATTTATGATGAATAAGTTGATAGAAATGGAGTGGAAATGTCTAAAATAAAAAGTTGAAATGTTGGGTTTTTGAAAATTTGAAGTCTGAAAATTTGGGGAATGAATAGTAGGAGATAGTTGAAATTTTGATATGAACTTACATAAATTTTCTGGGTTGATCTAGGTGGATTTAGCTAAAGTTGTTTTCATGAAAGTTGTA
>JANTPM010000002.1:25265186-25275261 GCA_025434745.1 Erythroxylum divaricatum | reverse complement strand
TCTAGGATGACCTTTTCATTTTGTTCCATGTTGTCACTGAGCTAGAGAGAAGATAATAAAGTATATCCTTTGCCTTATGTTTCAATGTGATTAAAAAGGCTCTAATATTTATTTATTCTTTTATCACTCCCTGTGGATTCATTCTAGAGGAAACAATATGGAATTCTACCAAGTTTTTATGTGGATCGTACCTAAAAGACAATAAAATAGAGAGTATGTGAATTAACCCAGATTTTAGTTTGAAATATACCTTAACATCTGAAAATTTTATGCATAAGGGATGTTGATTCAAATTTGGTGCAGTTAGCTCCCTCAACATTCTAGCACTAAGATTTATCATCTTTTCTTTAACTTCTTGAAAATTAGAGTCTTCACTAATTGCTAGATCTATCTCAACTTTCATCATTGAAGTTGAAATAAATTTTCCTTAGTCTCTTTTCTTAAACAACACAATGTCTTCTCAATCTCCAAATTATATTGCAATTCATTTTCTGAGAAGAACAAGTCATACAAGACAAGATATTAGCAGTCAACTACAATGAAACTAAGAAGCTAAAATAGTTCTCCAGCAACAAAACCAAAAATTTGAACAGGATATTAAAGGCCTCAAAATTAATATTCGATGTGCTAAACTCAAAATTAGTTTTTCAATTTCAATTGAAAAAATATAATGAGTTTATGATCAATTAACTAATTATCTAAAATTAACAATGAATCAAAATAAATCAACTGAGTATAAAAGTGAGAGATTTAATTTTACTTAACTCTAATTTAAGGAAAGGATTTCATAACTCTGATTCAAGGAAAGGATTTCATCCATTTGTAATTTTGATTGTTGGTATAAAAAGAATAATTTTCATAACTCAAGTTGTTAGTCTAAAACCTATTAGGATATCCATAATAAGTCTTAATTTTTCTTAAATTAATTGATTTAAACCTAGCATTTAAATCAAAACTTACCTTTAATTGATTGTATAGATAACATTTCATATCAATTAAATGATAGCAATAAGCATAATGAAAAAGAATAAGCCATAAATTAAATATTTGAGAGAGCTACAACTATTAAATTTAGTTTTCTTTTTTCTCATAAGTTAAAAATACAAATACATAAATAACCTACTTGCTACTTGTAACAATCATTCATGACAATTACATATCATTAAACTTATAAATAATAATAGAATAATCAACATTGAAATAATTATCAGATCAATCAATATTAATTATTCATAAAATATAAGAACAAGAAATAATAAATACTTGAATTGAAATAAAAATGTAGGTTTAGAACAGAACATCCTAAAGTTATAACTAAAGTTTTGATTTCTCTTGAATCAAAAAATTTCGATTTTGCTACTCGTGGCTTTAGTTCAACTGAAAAAATAGAAAGAAGAAGAAAAGGCAAAGAAAGACAAAAGGACATTATGGAGAGTGTGTGAAATGTTTTAATCTTCTTTTCCTACCAAAAAATATAACTCCTTTCAACATTACAGATATAATTCTTTTAAAAAATCAAAATCTGTACATAATAGTGCTACGATTAACTCTTTTAATTGAACTGAACTTTTTAGAATGAATATTAGTCTTATCTGTTGTATTTGATGTTATCTTTCCAAATTTTGTGTGTTTTACCAATCATGCTCCAATTAGACATTTTAATTCAAATTTGGTCCAATCTCCACTTATCACCTCCTAAAATAAATTTTATTTTATTATGATCATTAAGCACCAAAAATCAATTCAAAACTAAAGAGATAAGTCCAATTGATATAACATAATCAAATCTTATTATCAGCTAGGGTGAAAAGCTTTTCATAAGCAGCCTCTTGATTCTCTTCACATGACACGTCTACGGGTGCACATACGCAACGCTATTTCTCCCGTTTCTCATTGAATTGTTTGCGTACTGATCTGTGGGTTGCTCTCTATAAGTAGGTATACATTTTCCATGCATTAATTTAGTTAAGACACATACTTTGCTTCTATTGATGTCAAATATCTTTGCAGAGGGTGCAACGCTAATGGAAGGGCTTCCAGTAGTGTCCCTACAATTGTCGAACCTCTAATGCTGAGTTCTTTGACTACTGCATTGCCACAGACGGCAAGAAAAACGCAACTCTTCTTTTGATTTCCGCAAATGATGTCAATTGATGTCTTTAATTGTACTGGATTGAACTTCAAGTCTTCGTATAAGAGTACTGATTCGAGCTCTTTGTTGAATTGTTGCTATAGGCTTATAAAAATGAAAGAAAGTCAGAATGATTTGACGGTAACGCAACAATACATACACTAGAGCAGATTTAAGAAGTCAGAAAGTTTGAAGTTTAGAGAGAAACATTATCTTCCACTTGGATGTATACAAACCTTTATATAAGTGTGGAGCTGTACGGTTTGGGGCAACAGCATGTACAATAAAGTAATAAAGTAATAAAAGCAGATGTAGAATTTATAATACAATAAAGTAAGAAACAGAAGGCATAAGAGGACTAAACAGAAGAAGTGACAGGGCAGGTGCATACTACATTCCGATGATATCATCCCAAGTTCTGTCAACTTTTTGTTGGTCCCACCCACAACATTGTATTAGATTTTGGAACATGGGAATGTTTATGTTTTACCGTAAATTCAGCCTAATATAAAGAGGTCAAACTCTATATCAATTTCCTGTACAAGTGCTCTATATCAATTTCCTGTACAAGTGCCGTAAGCACCTTCTGTAATCATCATCATCAACTCCCAAGCCAAAGAGACCAAAATGCTTGAAGACGTTTAGCCTACTTGTAGGTGTAAGCTAAGATATACAAGGGCATTATTAATTATTCTATTCTATGGTGGAAAGCTATGTGGGGACTCCTATTCCATCCACATCAATTTCACTTTGATCATCTAGTTCAAGTATAATTTGAATATGTGCAACACCGATAAGTATGTGCTAGAGATGCAACATATCAAAAATTGCTCGATTGATCGGAACAAGATTCCTGTTCTCAGTTAACGTTGTGCTTTAACCCTTTTGGATTAACAATTAATTCAAAAGAGAGAATATGTTAATCAAATGGCATTCAAGTAATCTATTTTAAGTAAGGATAAATCCCATTTATTAATTCAAAAGAGAGACTATGTTACTCCCAATATAGCTCATACGCACTTCCCTTTCTGATAACTGCGAAGCTTTTCTTTTGACAGAGTTGGGAAATTGGTTATAAAGGATTTCTATGGCTGTCAAAATGATCATGACATTGAGATCACCTTTGAAGTCCTATCAAGACAAAGCAAAGTTCTGTTCCCTACTAGAACTGGGATATTCCTCAAAACCATTTTCTTTCCTGCCTTCTTACAAATGAAACCAAAAACTCGAGACAACTTGGTTTCTCTTAGTTATTTCTTGCAAAAAGTAACATCTTTCCATGTATTTCTGCTCTTCAGACCAGAGCGACTGCTTATAACCATATATATGGAGTACCAAGATCCCAGAACGACTGCTTATATTAGGCTGATCATCATCGTAATGAATCCCAATTTGCGTTTTTTTTTGTGCCTGCCTATATATACACACTAAAGGTAAATTCTATAGGAAAAAGACAAAGATAGAATAAAATTGAATAATAAACAGGTTCTTGAACCCTAATGGAGAAGAACTTCCAAAATGAAGTTTATCACAAAAAGAAATACTATAACTGATATATATCAACCCTTTTCGCTAGGCATCATTTTGTGACTCAGATATGCTCTCTAAATGAGGCCTCCACACTCCAACACGTCCTCTTCTCCGATCTCTCTGAGTTGATAGCCTCTCCGAAAGTATCTCGCTCAAGTACCGATCAGAAATAAGAAGCTTTGTGGGAATTGAAATGGAGTTGTCAATGTTACTGCTCAAGTTGTTGCTTCCGTCATTAGCTGTGCTAATAGTGTTACCACTCTCTCTTCTTTTCCTTCTCGCACCGGACCCTCTTGACGAGCGAGTACTACTCTTAGTATCTGGAGTCGATGGCACGGGCATGAGAAAATAGATCTTCCCACGTTGAAGCTCTGCATCTGGAGGGACTATAACGATCTTTGGGACCATATTGTCTTCTGAAGGTGAGGAGGGTCTCTTCAAGACGTGTTTAGGATGTGCTTTCATGACCTCTCCTGCACGAATTGTGCCACTGATCTCTTCTACACGTCCATTAGTGTGTACTATTCGTATCACGTCCAAAGCTCCACACGGTAGAATGCAAGAGACACAACATCTAACGGTGTTCTTCATAGCTGCACCAAATCTCTCTCCCTCTGTCCTCTATCTATGCTGTCTATGAGTGTTTCACGGGGCCAGAATAGGCAGAGTCTTAAGGATAAAGAGAACGGACTTTCTATCTTTTGTTCAGCTAACTCAGCTAACTATTAACATTAAAAGAGAAAATTTTTGCACCAAATATCCTATTTTTGGAGTTAAGATCTCTTGTCTAATATTATGGTGTTTTATTGTGTTCAATAAATATCAGTCGTTTATTTACGTGAGTCCTATATAAATCTTGTTTTATTGTGTTCAATAAATGTCAGTCGTTTATTTACGTGAGTCCTATATAAATTTTGCGTGAGTTCTGTAAAATAAATGATTAAAAAAAACCTTTTTCCTATTTTTGTGGCATTCCTTCTGTTCGTCTGTATTCTTTTCCTATTTTCTTTTCTTTTTATCTAACTTTTGGGTGCGTGTGGAATTTAGATCATCACTTGCTTAGGATGAAGTTCACGGTATGAATAATTGCACCTCACTTTGTACTTAGGCTTTTGGATCCATGATTCAGGGGGACCCCCATCTCTTGCTCTATACTTTTGGGGCTTGGGTTTTAGCAGGGCTGTGGCTGTGGGAGGGGGGTGTACTGCCAAGTAGGCTGAAACAAGAACCTTTTGCAAAGTGGGCCATAATAGACATGGCTCTCAATAATTATCTGACACGTGTCAAAACCCGCTGATAAGCCATGTCATTAGGTGGAGAGGCTATTAGAAAAGTAAATTGCATTGTGTGGATTGAACAAGTAATTCGATGTCGTGTTGAGTTACCGCAACGAGAAAGTCTTCTTCTTAGAGAGGTTTGTGAACAAGATGCCGTTGTTTTGTGGTTTTCATTGGAAAGGGGGGGATGGTAAGGTAAGCTTCTTTTTACCTTGCTTATGGGATTTAGGCTTGTGAACAGCTCTAGCTCTAGCTCTAGCTGTGCCTACTAATGACGACAGAGCTAGCAATTTAATATAAAAAAATTTAAATATTAGTTTTTTTAAATCTTGAAGGGCTCAGTGTATCATTGACTTTTAAATAATTCTGTTATATATATATATATATATTAAAAATAATTTTTTTAAAAAATTTTGAGAGACCCAATAACCTCTCAAAGTTCCAATATAACTCCGCCTTTACTTACCAACAAAGTTTTACCTGCACTTTCTAATAATACAAAGCTTCCCAAGGATTTTAAACCAAAGTTTGTCTTAATTAGTATAATTTCCAACATTTTACTGTGAAAATTAAAAAAAAATGAAGACAATATGATTTTGATATTACGCCAACGGAATTTGTCAAAATATAGGGTCGCTAAAATTGTTTAAAAGAGCTACATCGCACAATTGAGCGGTGGTGACGTCCCATCCATTAAATGGCTCAGATGTAGATGTAGATGTTAGTGGGAAACATGTGAGGTATGGGAGAGGAGGGTCCATATAAGTGTTTTGTTACTGTATCTGCCTCTGTAACTCTTGACGGAATTTCCCAACTAAAAGGATTATTTAATTAGATATTCCATCTCATTCTTTTATATATTTCAGACGTGGAACCCTCACACACGATATCAAGTTGTTTCGATCAATATTAAGGAGTATCAAAATTGCGAAATTTAATTTTTTAAGAAATAGGAAAACTTAAGGATCAATATATATATATATAAGGAGCAAAGCCTACTGTCACTTTGAAGTTGAAAAAGTAGCTAAATTTAGTTACTAGAGTTAAATGAAATTTTTAAAACTACATAATTAGTTGAGAAATTAATTGGGATTAAGTAGCAAAACAATTTATTACAATTATTTATACAATTTCTTTAATAGAATAATTTGAAATAAGAATAAGCAAGTAAAATGGTTAAAAACAAACTTAATTTGTTCAATTGTCTAATCTCTAATAATATTCACAAAGTAAAAAAAAAAAAGAGGAGAACTCAATTTTTAATAACGATAAACATAAGCACTAGTTCTTTTTAGTAGATTTCTTTCAAGTTTAATTATAATTATAATTATAATTATAATTTAAAATTAATAAAATCAAATATCTTATAGTTGATCTTAAATTTTTTTAAATGGTATACTTAAGTTTAACTTAATTTAAATTAAATTTATTTTTAATTGCTCTTATTATGTCACACTGCAATATCTTGTCTCCTAAATTATTGAGGGTTAGAAGATTTAAAGGATTAAGCACATGCATATTGCATTAAATAAAATAAGTTATGTCACTAGATGATTAATTTGGTGTATTAGGATAGGAAATTTGTTATTCTATGTACATTTATGAGACTATCATACACGTACATAGATTATTATTTATAAATATGAGAAATAAGTGACAAATTAATTGACATATTCCAAATTGCTTGGATATGATTTTGATTAATTAGAATCTTTAAGTTAGTGATTTGGATTTAATTGTAAAAAAAATCGAAAGTTTGAGGAGCCAATGTATACATTGGCTTAGAAGAATTCTTAAATGGTAAGATTGGTAATAAGTGACCCTTTAAATTTGTGACAAATGGCACTTTAGACTTGTGACATATGGAGCTTTAGAAAGGTGACATGTGTAGCTTTATAAATAGTGACATATGTAGCCCTACAATTGGCGACATGTGTAGCCTTACAAAAAGTAACATATGGAGGCTTAAATGAGTGACATGCGGCGTCTAAAGTTAGTAACATATGGAACAATAGAAGAATAATACATGGACCAATATAATGATTACACAAAGACTAATGAAATAGTGACACATAGATTAATTTGACTTTCTTTGAACTTTCTAAAGAAAATAGATGTAAAAGGCAATATATGGGAGAGTGAGGGTCTGCTGTGAGGTTAGAAGAGGGAAAAAGTTAAAAAAAAATGAAAGAGAGAGAGAAGGAAAGAAAAAGAGGAAGAGAAGAGGAGAATGAAAGAAGTCACCAAGGTAAGTCGAAATTTCGGTTTCAATTTCATATTCTCCCTTTTGATATGTTTTACATACCTTTAGAGCATGAATTTGTCAAAACTCAAAGAACAAAAGTTGTAGACATAAAAAGTGATTATAGCTTGAGTTATGCTTGTTTCCCTAATATTGTCCATGACAGACCCCTGTGCAAGAACCTTGTATTATTTTGTGATTTTTTAGATCTTTAAAAACCAAATTAGTCAAAGTATAAAACATGAAGAATGATTATTGATATCTTATTAATGATTGAAATGGTTTGCCTAGAAGATACCTTGATAATGACATTGGTTGTCAGCCTATTTCTTCCTAGAAACAAGACAAAATGTTAATGGGGGGTTGTATTCTAAGGAGAGATTATGTTCATGTAATTTTTGGATATATTGAAGTCTAGTTTCAGGGGCACAAGAATCATGGTATTTGGATTTTTGTAGAGAGATTTATAATTAAAAGAGGGCAGGTTGTTTATAAAGAAACATTAAGAAAAGAAAAAAGGAATAAACATTGCACTTAAGGATTGAATGCATATTCTTTTTATTCGTTATCAATGACTAATGTTTATATGCATGTCTAATAGGCTCTCAGAGTGATTTTCAATACCCAAATATTGTCAGGACATTGAGGCAATAGCTTGTTGGAGTGTTATGTGACTTAGCCTAGATGTTTCTTATTATGGTTGATTTATTTTTGGTTAAATGTCAGTTATTGAATTGTTGCTTATACAATTGTTACAATTCTGGACATTGTTGGTTCGAAGAGTTTGATATTTGGGACTATATATGGAAGTGTTTTTTGATTTTACTGTTAATTTTTGACTACATGAATAATTGTGAAATGCTTATTTGAATTGAATTGATTGTGAATTTTGGACAATCAGTTGTATGAGATGATTCATATAATTGCATTTGGCATTCATGATGAGATAATCGGATTTGTGGTCAAAATGACCAACACGCAGACATTCAAGGCGAAAGCTCGCAATCAGGGCCTAAGGCTCGTAATAGGAACTCAAGGTTTAATGCTCGTAATGTGATCAAGGCTATAATGCTTGTTAAGCTGGCCAGCAGAAATTTGTTTGAAACTCGAGGCGTGAATTAACATATTTGATCACAACATAAAGAAATAAGAATGAAAGCATATTTGCATTTTCATATACATGTTTGATTAAATTAAATTGTGATTTTGAAATACATTTTCATTTTTTTTAAAATATGATATGATTTTCTTAAGTTCCGCCTAAGTTGACTTGTGTTATTGAAATGTAACTTGATATTATTAGTTATGTGGTATGTTTGTTTGAACGGTCATGTTTGATATGGTTTGTTAAGTGCATTGATGATTATTCACTCATTGAGTTTGCAAAATTCATCAAAATTGTAACGTTTTTTTTTCAAGTTCAGGAGAGGTTTAGAGTTAGTTGGAGTATAATTCCTACGTTTTGGAAGTCATAGCTCAAAGGTCCGATCAGCTGAATCAGCAGAGTCTAGTAATAGTTTTGCATCTGTATATCACATCACGTTACTACATTGTATATAGTGTGTTAATAACTTTGTAACTTTTATATGTAGCTTGATATGATGTAATTCTGTATACTAATGTTTGCGATATATGTATATTTACGCTGAGATTAAATTATTGCCTGATGTACGTGTTTGGTAGTAACATAATGAAAAGTTCTATGAATTTATTCGTTATCAGATATTTGAAATGTCTACGAATGTGAGAATTGATAAATGGGATAATAGAAATGTTTTGCTATATGATATTATGTGTAAGGTGGAAATTTTTTTTGAATTGTTTGCTAACATATCATGTCTATAGAGTATATCCTGAATATTATCTAATGCTTTTGGGAATATGCTCTATGGGTGTGATATATTGCAAACACATTAAGTTCATAATATATTGATAATGAATACAAATTATAAATATAATTCATAATTAAAATTACATAAGTTAAAGCTCCTTTTATTTAATTTTTTAATCCTCCAAATAAACAAATTATAATTATATATTAAAATTGATGTTTATTAACATGTCATGATCACCTAAATATTATGATTATTAAAGTAGTTTGACTAAACATATTCACATATAATTTATAACTTAATCGTTTCATCATCCAATGTGAAATTAGTGTATAGTCAAGTTAAATATAGTTATGTTTGTTCTTACTAATTAGTAATTATTTTATAATTGATATTTGAAAATAATTTTTTCAAATCTTAATTTACTATAATTAGAGAATTTTCTTAAATCATTATTAATTAAGAAAAATAGAAAGATCCTAATTACTTCAGAGTGACGATTTCTTTATCAACTTACTCAGCTATCTCTTTACAGTTCATGCTATATTCAAGTACTATTGACTAAGTTATCCTTAATAAAATAGGTCATAAGCACTATCAAAATTTAGTAATGTTGATCATGTTTCCACTATCTCCCTTATTGAGTAAAAATTATAGATTATATGCTTGGACCGCTAATAAGATCTTAGCTCCTTTTCCTATGCAATACATTGTTGTTGTCATAGAATAATATTATTAGCTCAATAGTGCTACGAACCACTCTAATTTTAGTGATCTAAACAGCTTCCTTTGCTACCTAAAACATTAAAATGTACTCTATCTTGGCCATAAAATCAGTAATGGTTGGTTGTTTAGAACTTTTCCAACTTGTTACACCATCATTTAGAATAAATATGTACTATATCTATGAAAGCCCTCATGCTCCTCTTTCTTTTTCCTTCTTGAATCAATTTTGAAATCTCTCTTAAAAACTTAGAAAATCAAAACCCTAATTTTCTTTCTTCTTTCTTCTCTTCTCCATCCGAACACTCTCTCATTCTCTCTTTTCTTCTTTGTTTCTTTT
>JANTPM010000002.1:25188844-25199247 GCA_025434745.1 Erythroxylum divaricatum | reverse complement strand
AAACCGAACCGGACCAATGAAAGGTTCAGAGGTTTTCCGGTCGGACCGGAAGGTCCGAAGGGGTTTTTAAAACATTGAACAAAAGTATATGGTTTGTTGATTGCAGGCACTGTATAAGGGGGTCAGATCCTCTGTCCCTATTTGTGAGTATTAACTCTGTCTATTTATTTTTATGTGGGTCTCATATAAATAGATAGCTTGGATCAAATGAGACATAGTTGATACTCACAAATAGAGGCAGATGATTTCATGCCCTGCGTAAGGCTTTTCTTTTTACAATCATGTCGTTCTTTTCTTGTTAATAAGCAAATCATCATTCGTCAGTACTCAGTAGACTCTTTTGAAATAACTCAAATGAATTTGCATTATGATGCCATAAATTCTCGAGCCTGGGATATACCTAACCATGTACTACAGACATTAATGTCATGGCCCTGTCTTGACACCATCAGGACTGAAAGACGCTGATTCATTCATCCACTCTTTTCCACAACTTTTTCACCTAGAAAGGTGACCTGGAAGTTGGATACAAAAACTTGAAAAATAAAACGTTGCAAGTTTAAATTTTAAACAATAGAAATGAAGATAGCCCCGCGAGTGATTAAACAATTAGTTCTTATGCAAGTTTGAGTTACTGAGAAGTGAAACTGTAATTTATTTTTATTTCATAAAGAATGATTAATTAAGAACAAAAATATGTTAAAGTTTATAAGTATTGTTGGCATTGATTTTATTACTTGATTCTAAAATTTTAATTTATTAAATTATTTATTTGAAATGTACAATTTATATATTAGTACGTGTATTTAAAAGATATGGACTACAAATTTTATAAATATTATAAAAAACGAAGACAGAAAAAGGTAAAACTCGAGTCATTACCAATTATCGATTAAGATAAATACAAATTAGCCTAGACGTTACTGGAGAAATGAAAGAGACAAGGAAGAACATGTACCTGACACAAGAAATAAACAATACAGTATACACGTTATTAGAAACAAAATCTGGCATTGGCAATAGTAATCAGCTTACTTGAAGAATGGGTTTCCTCCAATCTTCGAAAAGGAAACTGAAAGAGAGAATCAAAAACAAAACAAAAAAAGAATCTGTCGTTTAAATTGGTAATTTACACGATACGAACTGTGAATTAATTAACTTAAGTTTAATAACCGGTAGTTGAATGTAGTTGGTTATTAGCTCATCTAATGGGACTTTGGAGTACGTTTTGACCGATAGATTAATGAGGAAAATGGTACTTCTAACGTGGGCCAATCAGAAATTCTCAGTTGTTTACTTCGTAAAGTCACGTAGGTCCTTACGTTCCGAGATTGGTGTCACGTGACATCTGCATCCTATGTTTGAGATTTTAAGCGAACTCAATTTTGGTCTAATTCGTTTTTTAGAATCTTTTATACTAATATTTTTCATTAAAAAATTCTTGTTAAATAGTTCAAGCTTCTTTTTTAATTAATTGTTAATTAAATTGACGCTAAGATATTTGATATAGCGATAATAAATTAAAAAATATCAAACATTGTAAATTTTCACTTTAATATCTAGTTTTAATTAAAAATTTTAAAAGATCATACAACCTAAATTTAAAATTTTATTTCTATTAATATTTTATTATTGTAAGTAAAAACTACATTTAGAGAAGTTATATGATTTTTATCTTTGTCAATATAATAATTTCACTTATTTAATAGTAGGTAATAAAAAAATGTCATATAACTCTTTTAAGTGTTAAAATTTAAGTATTTCACTTAATCATATACTGGAAATGTTAAAGAAAATTAAATTTTAAATTATATTATTTCGATGATTAAAAAATTTAATAGATAATAAAATATATTTTTCGTAATATTAATTTGTAAAGGGACTTTCAATTTTAAAAAAAAAAGAGTATCGTCTTTGTTCCCAGGTGCTACTGCTCTAGTTTACTCAGTCATGCACCAGGTGAGTCAATTACACAAAGCAATATCATGTGCCTCGAATATTTAGAGATACTGGATCTAGTTATATCAATCTTATCCATATATTTATGTGTTATTTATAAAAATATTTAAATAACATAATATTAAAATTTAAATAATCTTATTTACACAATTATATATTATTTACAAAAATATGTGAAGTAAATTAAATAATATAATATTACAATTCAGTCAATCTCATCCACACAATTATATGTTAATATGTGGACAAGTCAATCTCATCCACACAATTATATATTAATATGTGGACAAGATTAAATGGCGATCGCTTTCGAATAACCTAACAGGACCTGACATATTACCCGACTACTTTAACGTACGGCGGGAATCATTTAACAGGTGCTAAGGGTAATAATGATAACAGACAGTAAAGAGAGCCTAAGACTACGAGAGTGCTAACAAATTATTTATCATGCTATCACTTATGTTAAACTCGACTCTCTAAATAGTTTAGAAAAAAAAACAAACAAACAAAACTAACTCTATGTTACATTTTAAACTTCAAAATGTGAATATGTTTCAAATCCACATCCTCCAATGCATGCAAAGTTTAATTAAGGCTTTAAGGAGCATAATTGTGGAGTGGAAGGAGAAAAGTATATAAATAAGTGTATACTCCTTCTGATTTATAATAAGTGTCGTTTTAGATACATTTTAATTATTCAAAATAAGTGTCATTTTTGACTTTGTATGTATGTTTATAATTTTTCTTTCAAAATTAACCTTTTATTTCTCTCTCATCTTAATTATATATATAACAATTTCAAGGTAAAATTAACTTTTCATCTCTCTCTCATCTTAATTAATAAGAGTATGTCTATAATTTTATTAACTTTCTTAATAAGCGCGTATTTTTTTAAAACGACACTTATTATGAATCAGAGGGAGTATTTATCTGAAAAAGTAAAAAGAGGAAAACTGAGGACCTAAAAAATATATAAAAAGGTAACAAAAGATACTAGAAAAAGGAATAAATAAAAGGAGGAGTGGACGATGATCAAGAACACCAGCTCTCGTGGCAAGTGGCATCCCACCAGCCAGTTTCACTATGTGACTTGATTGATACGAAACTCTTGCCTTCGTATCTTTATCTCCGAAACTACAGGCCCTCTTCTTGGATCTCTCTCATTCTCAGAGGCCACCAGTTTCAGTTAACCGTATCTTTATCTTCATCCTCACAAATACACTTCATGTATGCACAAAACAAACCTCTCTTCTCTCCTCCTTTTCTTCAAGCCACCAGTTCCCACTACCTCTCCTCTCTCGCTCTCTTCCTAAGTTTAAAGCCACCAGTTTTTCATCAATCTGTATCTGGTTGATCTTCTCTCTGCTTGAAAGCCACCAGTTCCCACTATTACTGTATCTTTATCTTCATTCTCATACACCCTTGTCACAGATTCTAGATCATCTTTCTGACCCGAAACCTCCCTCCTGTCTTTCTCTGGCACACCACATAAAGAATGCATCTTTACGTCTCTCTCCACCCACAAGCCACCAACTTTTCCTCTTCAATCTTATCTTCTTTCTCCTTCATCTCCTTGTTGCATGTATATATGCATATATATAAGACGAAGAAGAGTTGGGGGGTTCTAAGTGTATATGTATCTTATTCTTATCCTCTACAAAGATATCATATAAATCCACCCAACTTTGTCTTTCTTTCCCGTGTAATAATAAGAAGCACAATCTCAACGTGACAAAATGGTTATAGCAGGCAGTGTCTATATCCATGACATCCCTGATGCTAGTCTTTCCAATATATTCTCTTCAATAACCGATACGCGAACCCGCAATGCCATGTCCCTGGTGTGCCTTAAGTGGAACTTGATAGAGCGCTCTACACGAACATCTCTTGCTCTTCGAGGCAAAATCCGAGATCTGTTTCTGCTGCCAACCTGCTTTAGAGCTGTCACTAACCTTGACATCTCTTTGCTTTCACCTTGGGGACACCCAATTCTTGACTCCCATCCGAGCCCAACACTTCTGGCTCAGCTTTTATCTAGGGCCTTTCCCTCTGTTGTCTCTCTCACTGTTTACGCAAGAAACCAATTAACCCTTCATTTACTTGCTTCACAGTGGCCTAGCTTGCTCCAAGTTAAGCTTGTTCGCTGGCACCAGCGACCTCCTTCGCCTTTGGGGTCTGATTTCTACGCTTTGTTTGAACACTGCCACTCGCTTGCTTCACTTGATCTCTCGCATTTCTATTGCTGGACAGAAGATTTGCCTCCAGCCCTTCAACGATATCCCTCTCTTTCTGCTTCTCTTGTCCATCTTAACATCCTTACGTACTCTTCTACCGAAGGATTCAAGTCCAACGAGCTTCTTGCCATAACTGCTACATGCCCGAATCTACGAGAATTACTTGCCACTTGCATATTTGATCATAGATTCCTTGGTTTTCTTGGAGAAGAAGCTTTGTTATCCCTTGCTTCAAATTGTCCTCGGCTATCTCTTCTTCATCTTATTGATACTAACTCCTTATCTAATGCAAGAGGTGACCCAAATGATGAAGGATACAGTCGTCAAGATGCAAGAATCAGCAATGTTACACTCACGGCCTTTTTTGCTGCATTGCCATTCCTTGAAGAGTTGGTTCTTGACGTTTGTCATAATGTGCGTGATACTTGGCCAGCACTTGAGACCCTCAACTTCAATTGTCCAAGGCTTAAATCCTTGAAACTGGGACAGTTTCATGGTATATGTAGGGGCATACATGCTCGTCCAGATGGCATTGCACTTTGCAGCAGATTGGAATCATTGTCGATAAAGAATTCTGCTGACTTAACTGATTCTGGTTTAATAGTTATTGCCTTTGGCTGTCCAGGACTGACCAAGTTTGAGGTTCATGGTTGCAGAAAGATCACTGAGATGGGGATACAGAAATTGGCTTCAATTCTTAGGAAGACCTTGATTGATGTGAAGATATCTTGTTGCAAGAACCTCAATACTGTGAGATCGTTAAGGGCCTTGGAAGCAATCCAAGATCGTGTACAACGACTGCACGTAGACTGCTTATGGGAAGATATGAAGCAGTTTGAAGGAGAGACTAGCTCAGGTGGTTCTGACGGGTTCAGACATTTCCTATCAGAAAAGAGGGTTGGGAACAGGGAAGAACCGAGGTTGAAGAAGAAATCCAAGATGTTCCATGGCAGTGGAAAAGGATACTCTTCAGGGCCTTGGTCAAAGCTGCAAAGTCTTTCTCTTTGGATTGAAGTAGGAGAGCTGCTGAGCCCACTGGTTTTGTCAGGATTGGAGGATTGCCCTATGCTAGAAGAGATAAAAATAAAAGTTGAAGGTGATTGTAGGTACCAGCCAAGGCCTTCCTGGGAAGGATTTGGGCTGAGCTCTCTTACCTGCTATCCTCAACTTTCAGAGTTGCGTCTGGACTGTGGTTCTGCTATTGGTTTTGCACTTACTGCCCCTACCGGGCAAGCTGATTTGAGTCTTTGGGAGAGGTTTTATCTTCAAGGTGTTGGAGATTTGAACTTGACTGTGATCAACTATTGGCCCCCACAAGACATGGATGTTAATCAGAGAAACCTCTCCCTTCCAGCTGCAGGATTGCTGGCACTATGTAGGAAACTGAGGAAGCTTTTTATTCATGGAACTGCCAATGAACACTTCATGACGATGCTTCTGAAAATACAAACACTCAGGGATGTCCAGTTGAGAGAAGATTACTACCCGGCACCGGAGAATGACACCATCACAGAGATGAGGATCGCCTCATGCTTTCGATTTGAGGATGCCCTCAACAGACGTTTCATTCCTGATTGAAATTTAGGGAGCTATGGAATCCAGGATAGCTTATATCCTGCTCCTGCATGCATGCTCCTTCTTGGCTCTGATATCAGTGATTGATCAAATCCCCAATAAATTGATGGATTTGATATTATGTTATCATTTGTGAGAAGTTTGACATTTCAAGGTTGAAATATAACACACACATATGAGACAAGGAGGACGTAGATATAGGTTTTTGCAAAGATGAAGATATAACTTAATTGATATGATTCATACAATCTGCATGCTAAACCTTTGGATCAACAAAATTGATGAGAAAGATTGAACAAGGAAGAGAGAACTTGAATAATGGACTAACAAACAATTACTCTTTAATTTTTTTTAATGCATCTGATCCAAACGCCGGCACAGCTAGTCATGACCAGTTGTTTCATCAAGCAAATCATCCTGTGATCTGAATTCCTAAATAAAAAGCTAGATGCTTTAATACTTTGAAGATAAAAGATAGTTAATAAAGAAGTGTGGCATCAGCTGGATCTGGTTTTGGAGGAGCAATGTCATGCATGCATGATGTTAACTTTGAATGGTGCGGTAGAGATGGTTATTTGGGATGCTAAAACAGAAATAGGGGCAATCCTGGGTTAGCTACATCCTGGGATGAAGAGATGATTTAGGGAGTCAGATTTTCTGTCCAATATTATAATATCTTATTGTGTTCAATAAATTTCAGTCATTTATTTATGTAGATCTTATATAAATTCTGCGTGGATCCCGTAAAATAAATAATTAAAATTTAATGAGACAGAATAAGACAAAAATATTAGATAAGAAGACCTTATCCCTAATTTAGGTACCACGTCAAGAGTTTTGTGACGGGGTAGGGATTGGTCAGCGACTACTTTTTGCTTTTATGTTCATGGATGTCCTATTGATAGGCTTCTGCAATGATATTTCTCTTGTTCGTTCCAAATTTAGCAGATACAATCGGCTATTATTTAAATATATCTTATACAGAGTCTAACCGCTGATATAATCAGCCGTTTGTCAAATATATTTTGTGCGAGTATTTGAATAGTCGGATAGTTATTACATTAGCTGATTTTTAATTTAATTTATTTTTTATCATTTATAAATTAATTAAATAATTTTAATAAATTAATCAAATTTTAAAATTTAAATTTTATCTTAAAATTTTTACTTAAAAATTAAAATAATTATTAAAAACAAAAATGGAAAATTTTTAATTTAATTTAATATTTTTCTATAATTTTGTAAATTAATTAAACAGTTTTTAATTTTTATTCTTAAAAATTTTATTTTAAAAATTAAAATAATTATTAAAAACAAAAAATGTAAAAAAATGGTCATTCTTTTTATTTTATCATTTTAATTTTAATTTTATTTTTAAAAAAATAAAAACAAAAACAAAAACAAAAACAAAAAATAGAAAATTTTGTTCTTAGTAACGCACGTGATACAAAAATTTTTTATTATTTTTATTTTTTATAGAATTAACAGTAAAATAATTAAAATTAAAATTAAAGATAAAATTTAATTTAATTAAATGTTTTATTAAATAATAATTATAAAATAAAAAATAAAAAAATCTGACGGGTGTGATGACGTGACTTTGTGAGCTTAAAATTTAAATAAAAATGATGACAAAAGAAAGTCAAGGCTGTGGAATAAGAGATGTTTGGATCTGGAATGCATGATCTGCCTAATTAATGAGTTTTTTGTTTTAATAAACGATTTCCGCTAATTGTTCCACTACTTCCGTTTATCATGGCCCGTCGCTATCCTCGGGATAAGATATTTAAGTATGCCCAGTTGTAGTCCAACTAAAGACATATTTTAACGATTGTCTGCGTTGTCATTTTTCTTTCTTTCCTATTTAGTTTTTAATTCAGATTTTCTTTTTTGTTTTCAGACTAATTATACTGTAACTAATTAACTATTTATTTTTAATTAAATATAATATTTTAATTAAATAATTAATTACAATATTTTAATTAATAAATAATTATTTTTTAATTAGTTATATTTTGATTATTAATGATATTTTAATTACTTATAATCTAATAAATAATAATAATAATAATATTTTAATTTATTATATTGTACTTAATTATATTTTATTAAATAATTAAGTACAATATTTTAATTAATGAATAATTATATTTTAATTAGTTATATTTTAATAAATAATAATATTTTAATTAATTAATTACAGTATTTTAATTAATGAATGAATTATATTTTAGCTAATTATAGTAATTAATTAATTATATTTTAATTAATAATTAATTAATTACTATATTTTAATTAATTAATTATTATATTTTAATTAATAATATAATAATTAATTAACTATATTTAATCAATTAGTATTTAAAATATTTTTAAAAAATGAATCTCTACTAAAAAATGAGTTTCATTCCTTTACTAAGTAGGGAGTATGGAGAATTTCTCCAAAGTAGGATATCAAACCATTACCCCTATAATCATAATCAACAACCAACCACTCACTTTTTATTCCATACCCATTAACCTCTTCCCAAACCTATCAACCAAGCACCCCCTTATCAACATTTATTTATTTATTACCAGCTTATCAACATTTTCAATTTAACAGCCATTTTTGGCTCTTCTTTTTTATAGTGCAGTTATTAATCATATTGACATCACAACGATCGTAATTAATATATGCTTACTACTACAAACAAACATTACAAGTGCTCATTGTTATCCCCTCTCTTGCATTATTTATCTACTTAAACTTATCATTATCTTCCAGCCAACAAAGAACAAAAAGAACAGAGAAACCTTGAACCATTTACACCTTCTACACCAATCACGCCTTGGCCATGATTACTCCATACGATTTTACACCTACTTCCTCTCACCGGATATAAGTATACACTACCAAAGCATTACACTCAAAAAGACGTGTTCCGATCTCTACTTTGTGCATAATGCTCCAGTGTCAATTGGCTCTCAAAAACTTCATCCCATTCTCAACGTATGATTCAATCTAATCTCATCTGAACATATCAACTCTGTCAATGATATCCAATGCTTTCTCCTTCTCAACACCAAAGCTGATAATGGGAACCACAGAATGTAGCCTCTTCACTGCAGCTGCTTCCTTGTTTTGCTTCTTATTCAAGTGGCTTGTACTCTTACTTAATCTATCATGCTTTCTCAACTTCCTGTTTTTCTCCATATCAAAATCCCCACTCTTGCTCATTCCTAGCGTCCTCCTCTTTTGCTTCACACCCTCCAACATTTTCTGCTCTTCAGAGGTTAGAATTAAGGTCGACTCCACTGTTTTCTTTTGTTCCAACTTTTCAGGATTTGTACTAAATGGGGCCTTCGTAGCTGTCTTTACTTCTCCGTTTGCACTAGTCTTTGATTTTCTTACCAAATGGTGAAGCCACAATAACAGATCAAGTATATAGGCTTCTGTTTTCTCTTTGTCTGCATGGTGGAGCGTCTCTATTCGAATAATTTGTGCTGGTGTGGTGGCAGCCCTTCGGTTCACATCAGACCTGTATTCATTTAAAGCTCATATGTATTCTCATTCTAGCATATTCTGCTAACTCTTATAAAAATAACAGATAGTGGAATTGGAATTGTTTGCAAAACTTAAATCAAAGAACCTCACTCACCCAGTATTTGCCCACTCTCCAACCCATCCAAAACCATGATGTGCCCTGTTTTAGATGAATGAAGATCAAACAAAGAAAACAATAACTACGCATCAGTAGCATGAAGTCATTGGAATTAAGAAGAGGAAATTGACTCCACCCATGGAAATTGGTTATGTTACTTGGCTGTGTTCGTGGACATTGGAACAAGCCATTGCAGAGTCTTCTCCATCTCATCCTTGATTTCAGTTATCGTGAGCTGTAGATATAAATTCAGCAAAAGTAAACAAGCTGGATATTTGCTAGGACAAAAGTTTTTCTACTCAGACTTCTCTTGTTCCTTTGTTTGAAAGGCAAGACTTCATTAATATAATGAATTTAACATGGTCTCTGAATATACAAAACAGAGAACCAACTTCTTGGAAACATTATTTTACTCCCTTATTGGCAACGAATCCTATAATTTATGATACGTAAAAGCATATCCCCAGCTACATAATACCTCTTCCTTCACCCGATGAGATTGTAACTTGGAACGTAAAGCTGATTTAATGCTGGGCGGCAAGCCTTGATATAATTGATCCCTCATGTTTTGGGGAATTGAACTTGATCTTACAACCTGAAAGCATCAAGATTATCTTTAACAAAAATCCTTACAAACTCGATAAACCATATTATTGCAAAACCATAAGAGTATGTACAGCAGGACATGTGTACTCAAAATCAGGTTAATTAGAAAGGCCCCATTTTGCTAAGCTGAATTTTGTAAAAGCTTCCTGCTAGTTTGACTAAAGGCCATGATGTGTGCCGCCACTCTACCAGTCGAAATACCAATTGTCTTACATCATGTGGATATCAATTTATCTGCAATTTACTGAATCTGAAAACCTTGGTAAACTTAGTTTATATACCTAAGGTTTAGCATGATTTGATGTTGTCCCTGAGAAAGGAGTCATAAGTGATCATAAACCCTTACACAGGATGCCGGATTAAAGAAGGGTCTTGATGTAAC
>JANTPM010000002.1:25141925-25159545 GCA_025434745.1 Erythroxylum divaricatum | reverse complement strand
TCAAATAATCAAAGTTTTCAAAAGTTTTGATTAATCAGAATCTATTGAAAAATTCTGTAAAAGAATTTTATTTCTAATAAACAATTTTTGAAAGAATTTTCAAAAAGGAGAATACACAATTCAACCACCTTCTCGTGCATTCTAATATCGTTTCCTAAGTATTGTATTAACGTGTGATTCACTTCAAAAAGTCTTTAGGTAAAGATGGTCTACTGTACAATTCTGTGTCAAGACATGTTCTTTTCTAGAAAGTAGAGGAAAAGGATTGATCTAGTACACAAGTGGGTAGGTATGACAGTTTTTTTTTAGAAGGCTATAAATTGGAATATAGGTATATAGAGCTCATTTCCATGTGCAAATAAAAAAATGGTGAGTTACACGACCTATTATACGGGTGTTTTGAAACTCATGTCCATATGTGAACAAAGCCAATAACTTACATAGTCTAAATGTACAATTATGTCTCAAGGTGTGTTTGTAATGGACTACTTTATTTGAAAACATAGTTTTGGTAAATTTAAAATCCGGAAAGAATTTTAAGACTTGTTAGATTTATGTTTAAGTTGTATTTGATAAAGATCAACTTATGTTGAATTGTACCAAAAGAACTTTATATATTAATATATTCATTGTAAACCTAATTTTATTTTAAAAAATAATCTTTAAAAGCAATTCAATTGAATATATAAACATAGTTGCTTTTATTCCCCAAGATATAACCATACTAAACAACCAAATCTCACTTAGAATATTCTTATATTCTTATTTGTTTCTTTACATATTTGTTACATACTATTTCTATAAATATAATAAAGGAGGTTTAGATCACTTATTCCTGTTACTCAATGCCTAATTTATTGTATGAGTATACATCTATTTAATTTATGTGTTCTTATTTATCGGATGGATAGATGCTCGTAGAACATGATGATAATAATAAGAACAAGTGTCTGTTCCTAATAAAGTGGGGAAGAAAAGGTTACTTCTTGTACTTGAATAGGCAGGCAATAACTGCACCGGAGGAATGTAATGCATGTGCTTGCATTGAATCTAACTGAAGTCCAATCAATGAATGCTTGACAATGTCCCCATTATAGCTAAGTTAAAGATATTTGTAGAATTGATAATATAACGTGCTCTTTGGAGCATGGTGAAGAGTATAGGACAGGGACTCCATTCTGTTGTGTCCTGATGGTCCCTTCGTTGGCTAAGAGAGGGCTCTAGGCGTGTTCTGGAGCAAGTGATTGGTAGGGTAAAGCTTTCAACTTTTCACTGAAAAGGGTATGCTACAACTTACACTACCCGGTATTAAGTACGGTAATGTTCTACATGTTTCGTTCATTTTAGACTTTGGAGTGTATCATTGCTGAAGATGCCCACCCAATGATATCTGCTTCCCTTTTGACAGTGATGGTATAGCAAGTTTGAAAAGATGCTCATTCCAAGTAGAAATCAGTTTTTCAATGGAACAATCAACAGAACTGCCAAATATTTTAATGGAAACACCCTTTTTATGCTGCGATGACGTTGATTAAAATTCTTTAAATTTCAAATGATTGTTATGTTACGTTTGTATTTTAATTTTTATAGAGTTTATTATCGATAAAAATGAAACAGAACAAAAAGGTGATTCTGTATTTTATTCTCTGTTTTTAAACCCGGATCGGACCGGTCGGTTTGACCGGTTTGATTGGTGACCGGTCAGTAGTTCGGTCCAGTTTATCCCTCAAAATCAGTATTGAATTGACCCAGTCTGAACCGGTTGACCGATCGGATCGGGTTCGACAATTTTTTATTTTTTATTTTTTTAAAAAATATTTTTAATATTATATATAATTAAATATAATTATTGTATAATTATTACGTCACATCGGTTCGACCGGTGGTTGAACCAATCGAACCGATAATCAATAAGACCACCAGCTCAATGACCGATCTGAATATCATAATATTAATTTTATTTTCCCCTTCCGTGTTTGGTATTTAATAGGATTTCTATATTTTTATATAGAGTGGCAGACCAAGGAATCGGGGGAGAGGCAACTTAATAAAGATTTTATAACATACCGTAATTCAAGGGGAAAGGTTAAGGCATTTTTCTCACACATATTAAATGGAGTTTGTTGTGATTTGGACAAAACGTGATGCTCTTTATGTCTCACAACAAGACAATCGAGGCAGAATCACTTTCACAAAAGCCTGAAGGTTCTCGTAACAAGACAATCGAGGCAGAATCACTCCCACGAAAGCTTTAAAGAATGGGACGAGAAGGTGATTTAATTGGTGAAACAAGTTCTAATTTTAAAAAAAAATAGAAATCTATTAAACATTAATTGAAATGAGTTTCCCAAATTGAAATTAAACACGTAAGGTGAAGAGTAATCATATTTAAACAACAGTTTGATTACCACAAGCTTAAGTTAAAAAAATTAGTATAATCATCACATAACCCACCCACCATCCTATATTAACTTATTACGTGATAAATAATCATGGGAATCCAAGGTAGATTGCGTAGTTAATTAACAAATCTTGAAAATAATGAAAACATCATATCTTTGGTCCACAATCTCCTACGAGACTACCTAAACGTGTTACCTGCCTCGGAAGCTTGAAGTGAGAATGATACAAGAATTTAGATCTCTTATTTAATATTATGATGTCTTATTTTATCTAATAAATTTCAACCATTTATTTATGTGGATCTCATATAAATCTCGCGTGAGTATCGCAAAATAAATAATTGAAATTTTATAAGATAAAATAAGATAAAATAATATTAAACAGAAGATCTTGTCTCATAATACAGAGTTAATGCTCTCATAGACAACAGTTTTGTAATTTTCAATCAAAGGATTGGTCCAAAAGTCCACTCTCTCCGCTTTTTGGTAGCCCAATTTATGCTTGTTGGCTCACCAACCGTCCCTCTTTAACTACCTCAATCTATCATAAATCCGACAACTAGATCATGTGGAATATTATTTTTGTGTTCCAACCTAGGCCGACGCAGAAATTTGCTTCATCACCAAAAGCTACATTTATTGTGTGCTCTTTTTTATTTAAAATAAGTATCATTTTAAAGAAATATATATTTATTAAAAAAATTAGTGAAATATTTAATATACTCTTATTAATTATATGTTAAATTACCTTAAAAATGTAATCTGTATAATTAAGATGTAAGAGAAATTAAAGGATAATTTTGGAAATAAAATTATAAATATATATGAAAAATTGTGAACGACACTTATTTTAAATAATTAAAATGCCTCTAAAATGATATTTATTAAGGATAAGAAGGAGTATTAAATTTAATTATTCACAACTAAAACTGATTTTCCTTTAATAATGTCATGTATTATACCTCAATCTATCATAAAACTGATTTTCCTTTAATAACGTCCCTCGTTAACTACCTCAATCTATCATAAATCCCACAACTAGATCATGTGGGATAATATTTTTGTGTTCCAACCTAGGCCGACGTAGAAATTTGCTTCATCACCAAAAGCTACATTTACTGTATACTCCTTTTTATTTAAAATAAGTATCGTTTTAAAGAAATGTACATTTATTTAAAAAATTAGTAAAATGTTTGATATATTTTTATTAATTATATGTTGAATTACTTTAAAAATGTAATCTGTATAATTAAGATGTGAGAAAATTTAAAGGATAATTTTGAAAATAAAATTATAAACATGCATGAAAAATTGTGAATGACACTTATTTTAAATAATTAAAATCTCTCTAAAATAATACTTATTTTAGATAGGAGAGAGTATTAAATTTAATTATACACAACTAAAACTGATTTTCCTTTAATTTTATATTATACTAACGTTAGAGTCAATTTCGTTAGAGTTGACATTAAATTTGTTCAGTTACCACTTTCGTTTCGTTTAACTGAAAAAGAAAAAAAGAACATGCAACAAAAGGTGGAGGACCAGGAAAGCAAAAGCACAGCAGAAAAAGCTAAATCAGTGTCTCTGTATGCGTGTATATACTGTAACCTGTATCTCTTCCTTCTCTCTCTCTCTCCTTACATTATGGTCACTTTCCTTTGTTTTCACTCATTCCCAGAATTCTCGCCACCATTTTAGGACGCCTCCATTTGTTAGTAACATTATCACTCCCTCACTCCATCTCACTTCCCCATTTCTTCCTTCTTCGTTTTTCCTTTCTTTCTTTTTGATTTTGGTGACTTTTTGGATTGATAATCTTGATGGTGTTATATCGTTAAGGTAAGTTCCGCCTAATCGATCTCTTCTCTATTGGGTTAAGCTTGCCGGACATGGGTGTTACTCTTTTTCCTCTCTTCTTCTCTCGTCTTCCATATCCTATGTCCTGCATAGTTGGTTCGTTTATTATGTCTAGAGGTTCATGGCTGGATAGTGTTAGAATTGTACAAGAAAGAGCCAGTTTCAAGATGGTCGGTTGCTTCTTTAACAGAATCTATTGCAAAGTAATTGTGGTTTAAGTAGATAAAGAAATAAACTTTGGAGAATAAATGCCAATCTTGCTGATGAAAAGTTCAGTCTTTGATTCTGAAAACCATGCAAATTGACTATCTTGATACATTTTATTGGTTCTTGCAAGAGTGATCTGTTTGGTTGCTCAGTAATTGAAGTGACAGTATATGATTAAAATTTTCTTTTTTTTTTGTATTTTTTGTCTTCTTTGATTCCTCCGGTGACAATTTTTAGATGCGGATAATGTTTCCAGAGAATCAGAGATATTAAAATAATATATAACAAAGGTCACGGAGCACAGAATTAATATGGCGCTTAATTTTTGGCACTTTCTTTTTGTATTTATCCCTTTCTTTTTTATTTTTGGCACTTCTTCACTACAAATCTTTCATTCAATATGAGACTTGACGTCTTGGAGTCACAATTCAATAAACTAAACTTTCGTACTTCACTTTCAGATATATAATCTAGAAGCTCTGAATATGGAGGGACATTGATATGATCTATGCTTTGTTTTACTTCGAGGGAGAAGTAAGTGCATACCCTTTGCTTGGTTATAAGAGTAATGGCGGAAAGAAAATTAAATTTCAATGTCCCACTTCTATCAGTAAGGCGATATTCTACTCCTACAAAATCTAGTGATGAAGCCAAAGGAAAGAAAATTGATAATCCCCAGCAAAATAGACGTTATACCATCCCTTCCTACAAATGTGAATTGAACTTGGATCAAGTAACAGAACCTGTTGCTGTGCCTTTTCAGTGGGAACATATCCCAGGTAGACCGAAGGATGGTAGTGCGCTTGAGTCTGAGTTCCTTGAGGAGGCTTCTGCAAGTCAAAGAGTTCCGCCTGGAAAACATTCAGGTTCAAAATGTGAAGATCAAACTGAATTTAGGTCCCGAACTGAAACACAATCATTTTGTGACAAGGTTCCAGAATGGGATTGCTCAAAGGAGGGTGTGAATCAAAATGCAGGCTTGGAATCAGTAGATAAGGGTTGTAGCGATGACGGCGATGTTTACTCTGATGCTCTTGACACCATATCTTCAACTGATTCCTTTTCCATGAAATGCAGTGCAACTGATCTGAGCGGTTGTGATGGTTTGAATGTGAAGACAACAGGAACATTTTCTACAGATCCACAAACTCGAGATTTCATGATGAGTCGCTTCCTACCTGCTGCCAAGGCAATGGCTTTGGAGACACCTCATTATGCTGCAAAAAAGCAATCTGTGGCAATTGTACAGTCAGAGGCAGTTGTAAAGCCCCGACAAGTTTCAAAGCTAGTTAGTGTTCCAAAAGCACCTCAGGCTAATCAAAAGGAATCTGCTATTATTCCATATCACAGTCAGGATGTAGAAGAAGGAGAAGAAGAAGGATGTGAAGATGATTATGACGACTATAGCACTTCTGGCAATATAGCAACTAAAGGTTGTGGTTTGCTGCCTCGCTTGTGCTTTAAAAATTCCTTGTCCATCTTAAATCCTATTCCAGGGCTTAAAGTGAGGTCTCACGCCCAAAACGCTATCAAACCAGACAAAGCTGCTTCTACTAAATCTAACAGTCAAAACTCGAAAAAGGTAAGATAACTATTTCTCTCTTACATTTTTTGTTTTCGGCCTATTTTGTTATCATTAAGTGATGAAGGTTTCCATTTTCTGTTAACTAATAAGTACGGAATTGGTTTACTGCTCGTCAGCATTCAGGGCATGCTGTTTATAAGCAAAAAACAGGGAGTGGATCTCAATCACCCAGGCTGCCCTCAGTTGAGAACAAGCCGAGTTTTGGATCCAATAGGTTCTCTCATGCAAGTGACCAGCAAACAGTTGGCAGAACATCTCCGTTCAGGCGTTCAGGGGCCATATCACCTTTCCGTAATCAAACACCTCAATCTCCCTTTCGCGGAAAGGGATTTCCGGGCACTACAAGAGAAACTGAAAATTTCAAAGCCAATAAGATGAACTTGTATTGCAAGAACAGCAGTAAGTCTCAGGAACTATATAGCCATTATGGCACCAGAGGAAGGTCTCGCCCACTGAGCCCGACTATTGAGAAGACTGTGTATGTGGATACTGTAAATAAGATGTGTTCAAAATCAGGGCCCTTAGGTATGAGTGGGTACTCGGACTCTGTGGGAAGGTACTACAAGAGTATGTCGAAAAGCAGAGAAATGGGAAAACCTGTTCCAACAGATTCTTGTTTCCAAGTTGCAAAACATCTGAATGTTCTAAAAGGAAATGCCAAACTGGAAGACAAAATTGTGGGGTGTTATGATGCTAAGCATTCTTGTGATTCTCCAATTAGTCAACTTAGGGAGATTATGGATGAGCTATGCCAGGAAGCGAAGGCTGTGGTATGTGTAAATGAAACCGGTGATGGAAGTCCTATTGACAAGGAACACATTCAAAAACAAGGAACTGTTAAAAACAGTTTGTCCCCTGTAGCACCAACTTTACCCAAAACACCATCCGAGTCTTGGCTCTGGCGTACCTTGCCTTCAATTTCCTCACAGAATTCATTTTCCCATTCATACCGTGGCATTGGTTTTCAGGGTAAGTGGCAGGATTCCAAGACACCGCCCTCTACCAATACTAAATGGGAAACAATTGTGAAATACTCAGCGTCATGATCATGTAAGCTATTCTGATGTACTCCTTTGTTTTCTTTTGACAGAAGATTCATTGGAAAACTAACTCTTTTTCTGCTTTAGCAGGAATTAATTCCTCACACTTCTCAGCCATTAAAAAGCTAACGGTGAGGAGGGCTCACCTAATCCATTAGATTCAGAGTTTGTCAATAATTTCAGGGATAGTGTTGAAGATGTTATATATCTTCCGGTCTCTCTTTCTCTCAACACATACAGATTTGGTTTTCGCTTCAAATTGTGGTAAAATCTTTAGCTTCTGTTACGAGCAGTAATACAGGGTTTGAGGAAACATGTAATATCGGCAAGCTTCATTTGTTAAGAGGCTCTCCTTCGGTCTGTATTGGATTGAATTTGGTATCTTGTTATTATAGAAATTCATTAGCTCATATTGGCAGCGAATGGTACTACCTCCTGGTTCTGATACGTATAATAATTATGGCATTTGTTTGTTGAGACTTGATGGTTGGGTGATGAACAAACTCTATCGAATGAAAGAAGAAAAGAAAATTATGAAAACTTTCTGTGTATCCTTACTAATGAATCACTGTACATCGTCTTATATACATGCCGTCTTAACCAAGAAAGTAAAACTATGCTAGCTAATCTTGATAACTAACTAACTGAAAAACCGTTAATAATAAATAATCATCATCTCCCCTCAAGTTGGAGCTTGTAAGAAATCGAACAAGCCCAACTTGGCAACAAAGGCAGTAAAAGCAGGAGTAGGAAGGGATTTGGTGAAGATATCAGTAATCTGGGTAGACGTCGAAGTGTGAGACAAAGAAAGAAATCCCTGGCGCAGCTGGTCACGAACAATGTGACAATCAATGTCCAGGTGCTTGGTCCTCTCGTGAAACACGGGATTAGCAGCAATGTGGAGGGCGGCTTGATTGTTGCACTTTAGAGAAACAGGAAGAGTGATAGGAATCTGAAAATCGCGCAAGATATAAGAGATCCATAAAAGCTCACAAACAACAGAGCTCATACTGCGATACTTGACTTCGGCAAACGATTTAGAGACCGTGGATTGCTTCTTCGATTTCCAAGAAATCAAGGAGGAACCTAGAAATACACAAAACCCCGAAACAAAGCGACGAGTATCAGGGCAGGCCGCCCAATCGGCATCGCAATACGCCGTAAGGTGAAACAATGAACCAACAGGATAAAATAACCCCATAGAAGGACAACCCTTCAAATACCGTAAAAAATGTTGAGCCGCCTGCCAATAGGTAATCGTAGGAGTGTGGACAAATTGACTGAGCTGATGAACAACAAAAGTAATGTCCGGCCGGGTGTAACCTAAGTATAACAATTTGTCGACCAATTGTCGATAAGGCTGGGGATCCTCAAGAAGCAAGTCATCGGTAGCGGTTAAAACCAATCCCTTCTGTAGAGGAGTAGAAGCAGACTTACTGCCCATCAAACTGGCACCGACAACCAGATCCAAGAAATACTTCCTTTGGTTAATGTAAATACCACGGGAAGATCTGGCAATTTCAAGGCCCAAAAAATATTTAGCATGCTGAAGATCTTTAATAGTAAAAACATCATCCAAAAACTGCTTCACTTTCTAAATCTCCTCAGCTGAATCACCAGTGAGTAACATATCATTGACGTAAACCAAGAGAAGCAAAAAACAAGAAGAGGTCTTTAAGGTAAATAAACAATGATCATTCGGGGACTGCTGAAAACCGTATGATTGTAACTGAGAAGTAAGTTCAACATTCCATTGTCGAGAAGCCTGCTTCAGACCATAAAACGATCGCTTCAACTTACAAACATCATTGGGGTCGGCTTGCGTATGGTCTTCAGGTGGAATCATATAGATGTTCTCATCCAAATACCCATGAAGAAAGGCGTTATTGATGTCAAGTTGGTGCAAAGGCCACTGCTTGGTAGCTACAAGGGCAAATAAAATCCGCACCGTCACAACTTTGGCCACCGGTGAGAAGCTGTCATCATAGTCAACTCCCGCAATCTGATTATAGCCCTTAGCGACCAAACGAGCCTTAAATCGATCAACCTCCCCATTCGGTTTCAACTTCACCTTATAGACCCATTTAGAACCGATGGCCTTCTTCCCTTCGGGTAACTGGGTAATCTCCCATGTGCCATTGGCTTTAAGAGCAGCTAACTCAGAATTCATAGCCACAACCCAGTTAGGATCTTTGCTAGCATGAAAATAAGATGTGGGTTCATGAACAACAGAAACATTAGCGAGAAATTCAACATAAGAAGCACTGAAATTAAGGCTCACAATAAACGGAAAGGTATTACGAGTGTAATTAGAAGAAGAAGGCACATTGGGAGACGACAAATAAGAGCGTCCGAGGCGGATATGAGAGACAAAATCACTGAGCCAAGAGGGTTGTTTCCTACCTCGACCACTTCACCTAAGTGAACCTGTGGGATCGGAAATAAGATGTGGGTCTGGAAGAACGGACTCAGCAACGTCAGAGTGGGCCGAAGCGCCAGCATCAACCAGCTGCAAAGATGATCCATCAGACTCGAGGGTAGACGATCCACCATTAGGTGCAACAGAATCGTCAGAAGAAGATGGGAAAAAACAATCATCCTGCACAGGAGAAGGGAAAATAACAGATTGTATAGGAGCATCATCGTTGACAAAACGTTTGAAAGGAAAAACACCCTCATGAAAACAAACATCTCTAGAGACAAAACAACGCTTCATGTGCAAATCGTATAACCTATATCCTTTCTAGCCAGGAGAATGCCCAAGGTAAATACTGCGGAAAGCTCTAGAATCCAACTTGTCTCTGTGAGGTCTAAGATTCGTAGCGAAACAGAGGCATCCAAAACATCTAAAATTAGTATAATCAGGCAGCTTTCCAGAAAGTAATTCGTAAGGAGACACCCAACCAAGGACCTTAATCGACAACCGATTAATAAGGTAAACATCATGAAGAACACTCTGTCCCCAGAACTGCTTGGGAAGGCCAGATTGAAATAATAAAGCCCGCGCCACCTAAAGAATATGTCGATATTTCCGCTCCACAACACCATTCTGTTGTGGAGTGTAGATGCAAGTCTTCTGATGAATAATGCCCTTTCATTGAAAAATTGCTTGAGAACTATGATCCAAAAATTCAGACCCATTATCCGTGCAGACGACTTTCACAATCCCTGCGTACTATAGTTCAACAAATAAAAGAAATTGCTCCAGAAGATGACTAGTCTGTGTTTTATGTTTCATTAAAAAAATCCAAGTGCATTTGGTTCTATCATCAACAATAGTCAAAAAATAATGAGCCCCACAAAAAGACATTTCTTTATAAGGGCCCCAAACATCAACATGCAACAACTCAAAATTAGTATCTGCTCTGGTACGACTGATGGGAAAAGGACTTCGAACTTGTTTAGAGAGAGGACAAATCTCACAAAAAAATCCCCATTATTAACAGAGTCGCTACAAATAGGTATATGCTTCATTACAATATTAGATGGGTGTCCCAATCTAGAATGCCACAAAGTACTATCAACAAGATGGGTATGAATACTACAAACATTCTCATTTGTAGAGTCGATATGTGTATGGAGATTACAAAAACTATTACGACCTGGTATGTCATATAGGAAAGAATTGTGATCAAGGAAATACAGATTTTTAATAACTCTGCCTGTTGCCACTGCATTATCAATCTTCTGTTCATGTAACAAACAATGTTCAGTGTAAAACAAAATATTGAAAGAGGAATGCTTGGCTAATTTGTTGACTGAAATGACGTTATGGTTGAAAGTGGAAACATAAACAACTGACTTCAATATCACTTGATCACTCAAAATTATTTCTCCACCATACGCTACTTCATTCACTTCACCATTATGCAAGAATAACTTCGTAAGTTTTCCAACTCGCATCAACGAATGAAACAAGGCCTTGTCTATACATATATGTGATGTAGCACTAGAATCCACAATCCAAGTCCCATATTTCTTAACAGACTTAATAGCAGGATTCAGGACGGACATACCTGCAAATTAAGTCTGCACTAAGTTCATGAAATGAGATTCGCTAGAGTGCTTCCTTTTCAACAACTTCGCGAGATCTTGCTGAATCAAGGCAAAAAGTGACTAGGAATTGCTTGATAAATCGGGTCCTGTCTCCAAACCTTGTTCAATAGCATCAACCATATGTACAGATTTCTCTTTTGTTTGTCCTTTCTTTGTACCATCTCGTTTGTTTCGTAGTTCAGTGTACCAGTCAGAATATCCATGCAACTTGAAGCATGTGTCCCTCTCATGACCACCCAAATTACAGTAATCGCAATGCTTATCCTCCCTTATTTTATTGTCTTTCATCCTTTTGCCATTTCTGACCATAGTTTCTGCAGTCATTGTTCCTTTCTTGCTACTGTGATCATCCTTCACCAGTATGGCTATAGCTCCGACGTCCTCATTCATCATGTTCACTTGTCGCTGTTTCTCAATCCTCATTACAAGAGAATAGGCTTTACTGGCAGAAGGAGGTGGATCTTGTGGCAAAATTTGGCTCCGAATATGATCATACAATGGATTAAGTCCCATAAAAAATTGAATCAATTTATTAGCACATTCCATATCCATTAGCTTCTTATGAACCCCACAGTGACAGCCCTGACAACTACATGTCGGTATGGGCTTAAACTGCCTAGCTCATCCCAGTATTTATTAATCTTGTTGTAATAAGCAGTAATGGACAAATTACCTTGCTCGACTGAATTGATCTCCCTCTATACTTTAAAAAACTGTGGTAAATTACTTTCTCCATAAACCTCTTCGAGCTTATCCCATAATGCTTTAGAAGAATCGCAGTTGATATACGATTCAGAGATATCCTTTGAGATCGAATTCAGAATCCATTGCTTGACCATATAGTCCACTTTCCTCCAACGTCCGTACCTCACTTCGCAAGCGAGATGGTTCCATCCATAAACCCAAGCTTATCCCTAGCTTCCAAGGAATTACAAATGGAAATCCTCCAAGAATAGAAATTTACGTCAGTTAACAGAGCAGTAACAAGCACCATACCAGGATGATAAGAACTATACAACTGTAAACAATCATCTTGTGGTTTATCGACACCTGGAAATCTCGTCCCCATTTCTTCCTTTAGACCTCGATTAAGCGTATTAAAGATCGTTCACTGTTCTGATACCATGAACAAACTCTATCGTATGAAAGAAGAAAAGAAAATTACGAAAACTTTTTGTGTATCCTTACTAATCAATCACTGTACATCGTCTTATATACATGTCGTCTTAACCAAGAAAATAAAACTATACTAGCTAATCTTGATAACTAACTAACTGAAAAACCGTTAATAATAAATAATCATCAGGTGATTCTTTAGTTATGAAGAGTATGAGCAGGTGTGATCATTGTATGCAAAAGAATTCAATTTGATTCAAAGAAATGAAAAACAAAGATCGTTATATAAATAATCCTACCAAAAAAATTGATATGATAAATAATTTAAGGTATTCACTCTAAAATTTGTTTTCTTAAACTATTTATTTCTAACAAATATACTTGATTCTAAGAGTTGGGATTTAGTTAGAATATCCTATCATTTTGTAATTTAAATTAGTATATAATCTCATCATATAAATCTTAGTCTATCTTATCATCATTATTAACACTCAGTTGAAGTCCCACTGAGGCGCGAAGTCTGAGGAGGTCTAATAATGTGCAGTCTTACTCTTATTTAGTAAAGAGGTCATTTTTGATAGATCCACTTATAATGTGTCACGAAGATATTACAAAATTATCAATGGGTACATATACATAAACAATAAAATAAATAAATAAAATAAACATAAAAAGATAATAAAAATAACTAAATACAAAAATACAAATAAATGATAAAGAGAAACAATAGTCATAATACTAAAAAAATAGGTACGACATGCAAAATATCGTACATATAGAACATTTCAAAGATTGACAATGAATGGTAAGATAAAAATGCATACAAAAAAAGAACTGTACAAGAGTAACTCCAACCAGGCTAAAAAGTAAAATAAACATGCCGATCAAACAAGAGTCGTATAGGAGTAACTCCAACCAGGCTTGTCAATAACTTTTTTAATTTCTTCCCTTATGATCTATTTACACTGAGAAAAGTTATGAAATCTCTCAGGCTTGTTGAGGTCACCTTAACCGACATTTTTCTCTATATCTTCATTAAAAAGGCTATAGAAGTACCTCTGTCATCATTTCTTGATGCCATTTTCCTCTATGAGCACCTACCCTCCTTTATCTCTTATAAATTAAACTTAGTTTAAGTCTCTCATTTTTCATTTCTTAACTTTTTCCAACTTAAAAATACCCTTTTCTCTTTTTTTAGTATCCAATGTTTTGTACAAATTCTTGTAAGCTTCACCTTTAGCCACCGAGCTTGTCTTCTTTGCCTCTTTCTTTGCCAGATTCTACCTTTCTCTATTAGCTTCTCTTTCTGCCTTATGGTACTTTCCAATAGAGCTTTATATGCTGCCTTTTTAGCCTTCACCTCTTCTTATACATCTTCAGTCAACCATCAAGATTCTATCTTACCACCTCTCAACCCTTTAGAAACTCCCAAGATCTCTTTGATAATATTCCTTAACATATTTGCTACTCCCTCCCACATTTGATTTACATCTCTTTATAATTTTCATTCGACTCCATTTCTTACTCTATCCTTAAATTGTTCCACCATCTCCTCTTTTATATTTCACCATCTAACTTTAGTAAATCTCCTATTATTTCTCTTCTTCCTCAATCCCTTAATTTCAAGGTCTAAAACTAACATTCAATACTGAGTTGTTAAGTATGCTTTCGAAATCACCTTAAAATCATTACACCTAGTTCAATCACTTCTCCTTATAAGAAAATAATCAATTTGAGACTTCATGATTCTACTTTTATAAGTCACCAATTGTTCCTCATTCTTCTTAAATAAAGAATTGGTTATCATTAACTTAAATGCAACCACTATGTCTAATAAAGCAATCCCACTATATCACTATGTTCAATAAAGCAATCCCACTATCATTCCTATCTCAGTATTCGAAACCCCCGTAAGTCTATGGATACTTCGATGCTGCCCCTATATGACCATTAAAGTCTCTTTCTAAAGTAACTTTCTCATTAGTAGGGTTGTTCGTCTAAACCTGCTTGAAGTGCATACACACACACCATATTAAGAACAACATTACTCACCATAATCTTAACAATTGTAATCCTATCATTTGTCCTTTTGATCTCCACAATATGACCTATAAGTTCCTTAATAACTAAAATACCTACCCCATTCTATCATCTCGAACCCCCTGAGTACCACAATTTAAACCCATTAATCTCTTTTGTTTTAGCCTCCATCCACTTTATCTCCTGGATGCACGCTTTATGAATCCTATACTTGTATAAAAGAATGATTATTGTATTTTATTATATTAATAATGACTTTATGTGATATAATCATATATGTTAAATGAAATATTGATTTAAAATTTTGAAAAATTGTAATTGTTTAAATCTAGGTAGAAATTAAACATTGAGAATGCTGAAGTATTTTAATGAGATCAATGTTATGACATTTAATTTTTTGGTTATCTATAAGGAATGAGATTTTCTAGTAAATATCTTTATAACTAAATTTCATAAGAGTACAGATTTATGTAAGGAGAAAAATGCAATATGAGAAATTATATGATCCAATAATTATTTCTTCTATAGATAAACCTAATACTACAACTTAACTTTAAAAGTTTGAATTAAATCAATTAGAAAGATATCGTATTAGATATGAAATGCCAAGAATTTGAAAGAGTCAAAGTTAATGATGCTTACTTGAAGTATGTATTATCTAATAAGTTTATAACTAAATTGGATAATAGAAGGTTGTGAGATATAAAAAATTTTGAATATAATCTTACTTATCCCATTAAACAAAATGTTTGTTTCAATGTATACTTATAGGATAATGCTTCTCAAGATATGTAGTTGGAGTAAGATTGTAACATCCCATCACTGATGGGAAGGGTATTTTAGTAAATTGGGACGGGTTAGGAATGTTTAAATATATCTTGGCATGCATATGCATCTTATAGCCTCTATATAGATATGAATGGTAATTTTTACACATGCACATGATTTGTACATGCATTCCTGACATTTCCCGGCATAAGTGTCTAAATGTGATCTTTTGTGAAATTTATGTGATAATTGTGTTTGAAAAATGGATTTGAAGTGCTCTAGGTGTGTTTCACATTTTTAGGGATTTGTGAGAATTTTTCTGAAATTTTTCGTGGTACTTGCCCGGACCGAAAAAATTCCAACTGGCTAACTGAGTGGATTTTCTGTACTGAAAAGTTCTGCCTTATGGCATTTGAATATTGGATAAATACTTTTTGGAATTTTTTTAAAGAGCCATTAGCATTAGATGGCTTAAAGATTAATTGGGATTAATGTTCTTTTATTTAATTAAATAGGATTTCTTGATTAATTGTCTTCTTCCCATTAAAAGACAAGTGTCTCCCTCATTTATTAACTTTGTCTTATATCATTCATCACCTACGACTCTTCTCTTTGACATATTTAAAAAAAATCATTTGGAAAGCTAATCTTTCTCCTTCATCCGTAGCCTCCTTTCCTTCCTCCTTTGAATTAGTTTCTTCTTTTCCCATACAAGAAATTCTTCTTGCTACTTACTTGCTTCTTCTTTATGCACACCCAAGACCAAGTTTAAGCCTTGTGAAGATGATGATGTGTATGTGTAGTGGAGTGATAGCCGTGAGTGTTGATTGAGTAGTAGCAAGTTGGAGAGATTTGAAGACTTGAGGAAATTCAAGTTTGAAGTTACTTAGGTGAGAATTGATGTTTGTATTTCTTCTTTTGGTAGTTAGAAGCATTCATGGGGATTCATTATGCATTTATTTCATCAAGATAGTGGTAGGTTTGTATGGGTTTAAATGTATGCTTGTGTGAGGGAAATTGATATGGTAGTTAAAGATTGTGAATTTAATGTTGTTAATGATGTTTATGATGTTAGATGAATGGAAATGAAGTAAGGAAGTTGTGTATGTGGTTGCTGCCAATTATGCTATATTATACAAGTAAATGTTGTGATGAATTTATGGCTGAATTAGAGGTGCAAATGGATGCATAGTGATGTAGGTAAAGTGATAGAATGAAAGGGGAGGAGGTAGGGAGGAAATCTGGAAAAATGTGAGTTGTGTAGGTTTCAGATTTTGACTCATAACTTGTGATATGGTTGTCCAATTGAGCTGAGGTTTGTTTTAAATTAAACTTAAGAAGTATGGCTAGATTTCATAAGAAGGAAGTTTTGTCCAATTCAGACCTTAAGGATTTTAAATTTGGCATGAAAAGTGAATTGTTAGGTGTTGTGTGAATAGTATCCGAACCTTGTGACCTGAAAATTTGATGATTTTTTTAGGATTGAATTGGATTGAATTTGCTACTTTGGTCTGCATGAAAGTTGAAGATTTTTCTGTTAGCTTTCTAACTCCACTAAGTATGAATTTTATTGATTTGTACATTGAAAGTTATGGTGTGTTAATGTTTAGATGGTCATTCAGCTGAAAATGTGCTTTGTGTGTAAGTGACTTTATGTATATAGGTTTTGTGGTATTTATGTTCTGGTATTTATTTGGGACTGTTATTGGTGAAATTGGCTTTAGTGACCTTCTGGAATGTTGTAGAGGATTGTTGTAGGTTTCTAATGAGATATTTTTTTTTGAATTTTGGATGTAAGGATTGTTAGATATAAATTTGCAAAGTTTTGTTATAGTTTAGGTTAAATGTTGATTTCTTAAACCCTAACAGGGCAGCCACCTTAGTGAGATGATTTGACCTATTTTGAATGTGAATTTGCTTTGGAGTCCTTTATAATTGTATTACATTGTCTGAGCTTTTTATTGCTATATGGTATGTAATTGTTCGACAATTGGTTGGAAAGTTATGAATGTTGGAAGATTCTGTTTCTGTGAAAATGAGATTTATATAGGTAAAAGCTTTGCTTGAGAATTTGAGTTTTTTAGAGGTTGATTTTGCTTCCAAGTTATTCATGAAACTTGTAGAACATGTTTTGATCTTTCTTTTTCATAAAACTTGGAATTTTTAGCATAAGGAATGGAAAGATAGGATTTTTTTTAGTAGAGTACAGTTACTGTTCATATGGAAGTTTTACTATTTCATTAGGCAGAAACTTGGTTTAGGTTTTTGGCCCTCTTATAGATTGAATTGGATTAAGGGGTCTTCTTGAAGATTGTAGAAAATGTTGATAGCTTTCTAATGGTGTATAATGTATCTTATTTGGAGTTATGAGTAAAAAGTTATGAGGATTGGAAAAACACAGTTACTGTTCATATAGTCATTTATGGGCAGTAACTTTGAAGTAGTTTTTAGCACCCTTAGAGGTGAGATTTGTTGGACCCCGAACCTTGAGTGACAGTTTGACTAAGTAATATGAATGATCAAGTGGATGAGTTGATTGAAATTAA
>JANTPM010000002.1:25054460-25070267 GCA_025434745.1 Erythroxylum divaricatum | reverse complement strand
CAGTACGTCATGTGTTTTGGACCAACCCAAACCGATTGATGTGCTATGTGTTTTATTTTGTATATAATGTGCTGCATATATATGTAATGCATTTTCATGTGTGCAATGGTTTGAAAGTTTTGGCAAAATGAGAATTTGGATTTTTCAACTATGAAAGTTTTGCAAAGCTGTTGGTAATGATTTATGAAAGTTTTCGAATTTGAAAAGTCATTGAGAAGTAAACCCTCCACTGTTTTCGATCAACGGAAAGTAAGGTTTGAAAACGTTTTTGCTTATTATTTGTTTAATAAACATATTATCCACGAGCTTCCGAGCTCACCCCCCCTTTCACCCCCATCTCCAGGTATTCGTGCAGGAGATTGGATGAAAGACGTCAAGATATCAGTACTTGTGCATGTATTTGTAGAAAGTGTACTTGTTTTAAGATTTCTGGAAATAATTATGGCTTGAATTGCCTTTAGAGTATTGAAAACAGTTGGTTCCTTGTGTATCTTGTATTATGATTTTGTATAAGACTTTTGAATTACGGAATTGGAAATGTATTGGCTTTGGTTTGTGTGTATTGGATTTGTTATAAAGTGAATTGATTCATGAATGTATTTGGGATATATCTATATATATGGATATGGATGAATGTAATGGATGATGTGAATTGTAGTTGAATGTGAAAAATGTGAATGGGTATGAAAATGATTTGAAGTGGTTTAGACTTTAGATTTGCGTTTCTGCTGAGATCCCGGACGGGAGGTCCGGTTGATCATGATGTATGTGTGATTGGTTGAAAGTTATATAAGTGTTTTCTGGATTATTTGCAGGTTTTGGATAGGTTATAGTGTAGCCGTTGTGATGCCAGATTTTTATGTGGTAGTATATGACATAGTGAAATTTTGATATGGATTTATGGATTTATTGACATGAATATGTGATTTTTATGGTAAAGAATAAAAGTATGTTTCTTTATGATGAATTTCAGTTATCGCATGATTAAGAAGACCATGTTTAAGGGTTGAGATTAGTACGAGTTGTTTATCTAAAAGCATGATTAAGAAAGAAAGAAATGAAAAAAAAATTGTACCCGGCATTGATCCGTTTCGGATAGAAATAGTCCAGAATTTCCAACGCTCTGATTAAGATATTCGTATCGGATGTCGGACTTCGGTTTTGTTTGTTTCGATTAAATCCGCAATTGTCTTATATTTCTATCAAAACCACCATTTAAAATCTTTGATTTCAAGATCATTTTCTAGTTGCAATTGATTTCATTTGGTATCAGATATTGATCCGTTTGTTTCGCCTTCGTATTCGATTTTCCATCTGTATTCGATTCGACTTATTTGATATTCGATTTCAGTCGGATTCGAGCCTTTTAGCTTCGCATTTGTTCCGTTTCATTTGTTTTCTTTCGTTTTGAATTCTCTTCAAGCATGATCATAACAAGATTTAAGCAGTGAAGTTCGAGTGTTAGGTAAGAGGTTGGGTCTCGGGAATGGGATCCAACATTAATTCTTGTATTGTTAGTTAAAAAGAAGGATACAAGTTGGTAGTTCTATGTGGACTATTGAGCTTTAAATAAAGCCACGATTCCTAATCATTTTATGACACCCTATAATGATGAGTTACTCGATGAATTCTATGAAACAAATGTATTTTCCAAGCTCGACCTTAGATCGGGCTAAAATCAAATTAGAGTTTGGCCTAAAACATACACAAAACAACCTTTTAGACCTACAAAGGGCACTATAAGTTCCTAGCAATACTATTTGGTTTTACCAAGGCTTTTATAACTTTCTAAGTTCTCATGAACTTTATATTCAAAGGTGTTATGAGGAGGCATATGTTAGTCTTTTTTAGAAATATTTTTCTTTGTATTAGTTCACTTATTGAACATGATAATCATCTTTAGGAGGTATTAACCATTTTACGTGACAATACACGTTTTGAAAATTTCAAAAAGTGTTGATGTGGGTAGCCAAAGCTAGATTATTTGGGTCATATCATCTCAAAGGAGATAGTAGTTATAGACCCAAAGAAGGTTAAGGTAAGGGAGGAGTGGGCAATACTAAGGAATTCGAAGAATTGAGACTATTCTTAGGTCTTATTTGGTACTAACAACACTTTGTGAGGATTATGGCAAAATCATTATGACATTAACTCAATTGTTAGAAAAAGATAGCTTCAGTTAGAGTGAAAAAGCTACTTAAGTTGTGAATCACTTCAAAGCAACAATAAAGGAGGTGCCAATACTTGCCTTACCTGATCTTTTTGTTACTTTCATATTAGAGACTGAATTTTGGGGCATGGGTATATGACTATTCTCTAAAAAAAAGAGATACCAATTTTATTTCTTTAGCTAAGTATTGAAAAATCGAGCAAGACAGAAGTCCATTTATGAAAAAGAGTCAATTTTCATCATTCTTGTAGAGACATTATTTATTAAGAAGGTATTTTATTGTCCATACTAATTAATACAAACTTCAATATGTATTAAAGCATAGAAAAGTTCTAAAATATCAGCATTGGTAGGTTAAGCTACTAGGATTTGATTTTCAAATACAATACAGGTCAGGTTTGAAAATAAAGTAGCTAATGCACTTTCTTGGTTCCTAGTAATTACTAAAAATTAATACTTTTACAATTATTATGTTGCTTGATTGGAAGAAGAATGATGATACCATTCACAAGGACCTAAAGCTCCTTAAGCTCATTAGTTCCCTCCAAAATTATCCACAATTCAAATTAGGTTGGAATTATGATCATGGCATACTGAAATACACAAAATTATGGTGCTTCGATCTTTGACAATGTTGCAAACGTTGTTGGAAGAATTTCATAACAACCTAATGGGTGGGCATGGAGGTTTCTTATAGACATACCAGAGATTTTTAGGGGATTTATATTGGTAACGCATAAAGGTTGACATCAAAGAGTTTGTGAACTCTTGACCAACATACCAATAAAACAAATATGAAACCCTATCATCTTCTTGTCTATTATAGCCTCTTCTTATCCCATAAGCTATTTAGGAAGGTTTGATTATGGACTTTATGGAAGAACTACCAAAATCATATAGATATGATATTATACTTATATTAGTGGACTGACTCATTTTGCTTAAGCACCTTTTTTAAATAAAGGAAATAATAGAGGAATTCATCTTCCATGCTGTAAAACGTAACACGTTCAATTGTCTCAAATAGAGATAAAGTTTTTGATAGTAATTTGTGAGGAAAATCACTCAGGATATAACAAACACATCTTTAATAGAGTACATCTTACCATCCATAAAACAATGGACACAATGAGATAGTGAATAGATGCCTTAAGACGTCCCTCTATTACTTCACGTACAACATGTTTGGAATTAGTCAAAACGGATATCATGAGTTTAATTTTAGTACAAATCCTCTTTTTGTACATTCATCAAGTGTTTCCTTATAAGGATTATATGGGAGAGACTCCCCTCGTTTATTTAGGTATGATCAGTCCACTCTTACCACCAATTGTAATATGAAAAATATGCCAACATAATGAGATGGAGCAGCCTGACATTGCTCTTAATCAAATGAAAAAAAAGCATATCATCACTAGAGGGATATGAAGTTTCAGGTGAGAGAGAATGCCTATTTAAAATTACAACCCCAAAATTAGAAGTTGTTGGATTTAAAGGATCAATGACAAATTATCTCCATATTAATTTAGGCTTTATACAATTGTTAATAAGGTTGGGAATGTGGATTATAAGCTTAACTTACCAAACACTTCGACTACACACCCCTTTTTTCATGTGATTTAGCTTAAAAGAATTAGCAGGGACTCATCTAAATGTCCTCTAATTATAAGTGAGAACATGAAATGTGTGATTGAACCCGAGAAGGTGTTAAATAAGACGCGAGGGAACAATAGAGCCTGAGCTATTTTAACCAAATAGATGCAACAACTAGAATTTAAGGCCACTTGGAATAGACTTTCACCTTGAGGAAAAGGTTGATTTTAAAGGGGGAGGTAATGTTAGACATCATGTTAAATTTGTACATTAGAGAGGGTAAGAAGAGCAAGATACAAGTAGATTAAGGCTGGCATTGTGGCTTGGGAGGCTAGAAGAATTGCTAGTATAGCTAGTCACATTTTAGAGTAATGTTACACGACAATTCTTTTATTTTTGTTAGCTTAGAAAGCAATATTTAGGAGAGGTAGGATGAGTAAAAAAAAGTCATATTTGAGATTTTGTTTTAGGGGAACTTCTTGATCTGGGGGGGACCATTATCATCTCGAAAGCTATTATTTTCTTTGTCATTATGAATACAATTAATCTTGTATACATTCTTTTTTCCTTATTCTTAATTTTTTCCCATGTTTCTACCTTATTTATAGCTATAATAATAGGTTTATTAGAGTCCTTATAATTATCTTACTTTTTTTATTAGTGAAAAAGGAATCCTTTACTACTCTTAGTTAAGGTCAAGAAGTAATCTCATATGTGTATTCCGAGAAATTATTCTCAATTGCTACAATAACACAATTATACACAATTCAAAACTTAACTCTCTCGTTCACACCAATGAACTACAATTTAATATGGTTTATGTAATGCACACATTTCTCTTAAATTCTTTCTTTTACTTTTTAAATCTCCTATCAGCTCTTTAATATGCCATAGGTTCTTCTCATAATTTAATTATTATTTGTGGTCGGGTCGGTCATACTGGGCCCGAACCCAGTCTCGACGATGCATGGGCCGATCGGTCCAATCTTCAAAGATCGGCCTTCTGCCTGCGCCAAGTCCAGGCTCAATCAGCGATTTCTCTGACCCATTAGCAGGAGAGAGTCTCCCATGCAAACACGTAAAGATTTAAACCTAGTTGTTACTTCGTATATAAGGTACAACTTTGCTATAACAGAGGTACGCAATCACAACCTAGTTTTCGCTGCTTACAGCAACCCTACTTGCACCTAAAAGACTGACTTGAGCGTCGGAGGGGCTAATCGGGACACAACCCCCGACGTGCCTTCTTTGTTTTGCAGGGACCTTCACGTCGAAGTTACTACAGAAAGCATCCAATTCTATAGATCCAAACGACAACGTTCAGTTCCGCCAGAATCCGGCAGAACCAAGAACTAATAACGTATATAAATTTATGGTTCATCTAAAGAACTAGTTGAGCCAATTCCTATAGAGTTCGTTGAATGTCATAGTAATAAGATTCATCAAATTTTATAATTTTAGTTAAAAATTATTAGTCACTTTTTATTCGATGTCTAATGATACTTACATACCATTAGTTGGTTGTAAAAACTATTAAATTTTGAATATTATATAATAATTGAAATGCATTGTTCTTTCAATTTTGATTGTTTTATATTTACGTGTTATACATATCATACTTGAGATATTTATATAATAATACACCTAAATAGAATGATTAATTATTGATAAACTATTATATGGGTGATAATTGGAAACTTAGTGACCTTTTAATTCCATAAGTAATTGTGAAAACAATTAAAGTTTATATATATAAGATTACATCAAATTCACTAAAATTGATAACAATCACATATTAATGTGTCATTATGGACATATGTGTGAGAAAAAAAAAACTACAACAACAATACCCAGTATAAATCTTACTGGGATGCGAGGTTTGGGGTGTTGAGAAAAAAGACTACTGTATCTAAAATTTTGTCATAGAATTCACTAGAGTTGAAAACTTTAATAATGACAATTTAGAAATTTGGGAGCATGAAAATCTAACATGTATTGGAAAAGCAAAAGGCTCTTGTCTCATTACATGAAATCATGATAGTCTTTAAGAAGGATACTATGACTCAAACATAGGAAAATTATGAGGCATGTCGTTTTTATAAAAGAAGAACTCTTTGGCTTATACAACATATAAAATGATGTTAAGCTAAAGGTCCAGAGGTATGATTATGCCAAAAACATATGGTTCACAGTGGTAAGATGTTATAGTGACTATGCTAAAAAAATAAGGTTCACAGTGATAACATGTTATAGTGTTACCCTAGTAACTCATAAATGAGAATATGAAATAAAAGATAAGATAATTCAATATTGAGGTATGAAGCTAATGTCAAATATAGTGATTTAAGTGACGTTACTCGTATCTTATCTCATACTGAGCTAGTGTGGTTGTTACACATTCTTGCCTCCACGTTAGGAGCAAATGGAAATGTACTTAACCCATTATGTGAATATCAAAATGATATATGATTCTATGAGGCACCTATCATTAACATCTTGAGGCTTTTAAGCTATATACTAAGATATATATAGCTAAGTTATACTTGTAATGAGTTTAAGAAAAGGAAGCACTATAAAGAGTCCAAGTGAAAAGTGAAAAGAAATCCTTCCAAAATTCTTAGGATTCTAAGAAGGACTAAGGCTAACTAAATTAGGAAAGGAAAAGAACCTCCCACAAATTTTCTTGGAATTATAGTAGTCATGGTTTTATATTAGATGATTTTGCGATATAAGATGTTATTTATTAAAAAAAATAAAATTATTTTTTGTTTAATAACATCATCTAATTCTTATGATACCTATGCCAATTCATGGCAAGCTAGACTTGGTCATATTGGATAAAATCGATTAGTTAGGCATATTTTGTTTAGAAGACCTATATAAAGTAGAATAGTCTACTTATGAACAATTTCTAGCTAGCAAAATAGTGAAAAAATATTAAACATAGGACAAAGAGCTACTAAGTTATTGCAAATAACACATTAAGATATATGTGGCTAAATTGATGTGAAAGCAAGACATGAAAGTGCTTATTTCATCAAATTTATCAATAATTATACTCAGTATAGTTATATTTATTTAATTTCTCAAATTTTGAAACATTTTATTATTTCAAGAAGTATATCAAGTTAGATGAGAATAATAAAATAAAAACAATAAAGACAGCAAAAACTGATTAAGTATAAGTATAGTTCTTTGATCAATTCAAGAGGTCATATGATGAAAAATGAATAGATAACTAATGAATATCATATAAATCCACCAACAAGCTGGTGGTGAAGAGATGGGAAATAACAATTTTCTTATTGTTAGATCTATAATGGCACAAGAACATTTTCCTATCATTTGTTAGAGTGATATATCATTGATGATCAAATATGTACTTAAAAGAGTGCCTATGAATCATCTTAAAACAATATGAGATATAGGTAGTTAAGAGTGATGATTAACTATATTTGATTTCTTGAGAATGTATCTGTTAACTATATTCATAATCCCTCTTATAAGTATAAGAATTTTGGTTCCAAAGAGAAGAAGAGTATCTTTAAAAAAATATTTTTTTATCAAATGATATATATTCAAAGGTGAAAATAGGAATAAACAAGTAAACGAATTTGTGTCATAGGATATCTCATTCTTAGATAATGATTTTCCCAAGCAAGAAAAGATAGTTTAAAACTTATCTTTATATCAGAGACCAAATTAGAATGATCTTGTAATACAAGACTAATTGAATGGTATTGACCTAAGTGGGAGCAACTTAGGAGATGATGAAGTAGTTTATGATCAATGACAACTACAACTAAGTGGGAGCTCTTTACCACTATCTAATTTAAGTGGGAGCAATAAGAGCTTAGAGAGATTCATTTCTCGATTTTCATTATTCCCATATTGCGAGCAAAGTATCCCTTATACAATTTTAAGGTTCAAAGGAATAACCTTTTTGTTATTTCCAAAAAAAATAAATAAGTCAAGGAATATAAAAAGGCTTCATATAGTCATATTAAGAATGAATGTGCTATACTAAAAGAAGAAGAATGAACCTTAATAAGTTCAATCTAAGTATAAGACTTTGATAGTCTTTCGAAAAGATGTGTAGCCATCAAGAACAAATGTGTTCTTCAAATGTTAAGTAAAGACTTATTGAAACTTTAAAAGATACAAAGCATGTTTAGTACCAAAAAGATATACATAATTAAAGAGATCAATTATGATCAGAAATTCCCATTTGCTATGAGGTTTATACCAATTTGACCAATTCTAGTCTTAGTAATTGGAATGGATCTTGATATACATCAAATGGATATAAAGATTATGTTCTTAAACAAAGAACTTAATGAATTAATCTATATGGTACAAGCACTAGGTTTCATTAAGAAGGGTTGAGATTATCAGATGATTATATTATTAAAGCCAGTAAATGGTCTAATATAGTCTTGAAGTAAGTGGCATATTACATTAGTTCTATAATCCATGTCGTATGATTTTATTGTAATTGGAAAAGATAATTTAGTGCATATCTTTTAATGATAAATGTGTGATTTAATTGTTTCATATGGGTTATATTTGTTGATAGCTAGTGACAATAAGTAGTCTGTTAAGCAAACAAAAAAATTTGGTCATCAACTATGATCAAAATAAAGAATATGGCTAAGTTTGCATATACCTTTGTGGTTTAAATCACTAAGTATTTGTTTAAATAAAGCTTACTATTATAAGTTATATATATATATATATATATATATATATATATATATATATCAATAAAGTATTTAAAAATTTTTGTATGTAATGTAGAAAAGCATTTTATGACACCGATTGCTAAAGGTAAGCACCTAAGTAATATGTAGTATCTACAAATTCTATAGGAAAAACAAGAGATTAATAAGGTTTTTTATTTCACAAAAATTATTAGTCTCATGCGCAATATATTAGGTATGAACAAGTACATTGAAAGGAAATATTAGTGAGCTCAAATATCAATATCAAATCAAACTCATAGATATCAAGCATAACTAGGTCAAGGACATAGTAGCATAAATAGAAATGAATATGTCTAGTGACTATTTATAATACATGTTATATAATGATTTTTTTTTTGTTCATTGGACATTTGATGCAATATATGTTTACTTGAGAATTAAACAACATTTTTTAGAATGAATTTTAAATAAAATTTCAATTATACAAAATATGAGAATGTTTGTTTTAAATTAAATTTTTAGTTCTAAAATCAATGTTAAGGAGTGTTGAATATTCATTTCTAGATATAAGAAGAAAGTTAGAAAGATATGAGATGTCTTCCCATGTAGGTGATAACCTTCATTATTTTGTAGGAATAAAGATGAGATAAGTTTTAAGTGATTTATCTAGGTAATAAATGAGAGCTGAAGGTTTAAAACACTAGTGCTGATGTGAAGTACAATGAAGGGTGTAAAAGTTTATTATTAATGACATAACCTAAATAATGATATTTTTGCCCAATCTATCTTAATATGCCAGAAGTGAGTTTTAATGGCCGGATTAAATAAATAAACAAGTGAACTCAAGTTAGTCATTAAATATGCCTGAACTATCATCTGTACAGTATTTAAGGAATGACATATGCTCTAATAAAAGAGAGTCAATATTGTAACATATGAATTATACCATGTATGGATTTTTGACTAAGAAAGATAATATAAGTCATGTTCTTAACTTATATTATGTGAGGATCTTTTGAGGCTATATGACCCTTAAAATTTAAGCACCATTTTTACTTGGGTTCTAATTCCAGATAATTACATTAAAGTTTTCTATCTTAGAACATTACTAGAAAATCATGAATGATTCAATGCCTATTTGGATGGGCTTTTGGGAGGTCAATAAGCACTTTTCTCTACCACAAAATTCTTTTTTTTTAAATGAATGTTTGTAAAATTTAAAAAAAAACACTTTTTAATAGATATGATTTTTTTGGCAACCAAAATACAGCTTTTTAAGAAGCTCAAATTGAAGCTTATCTAAAAAGTACCTTTTTAGGTAGATTTTTCACATCAATTAATGAGCCTATTTTTTAGTTCATTTTGACCTTATGTTTTACATATATTTTTCACAATACCCACAAACTCATCTTCACATTTATTTTGAGATTTATATATTATTATTTGGTTTTTTATATGTTTTAATATTTATTTTTTATATTAGTTTTACTTATGTTATAATTCATATAAAAGATTTGGTTAGATATATTGTCATTTATGGTTCATATGGTTTAAAATTATATAATAATTTATATAGTGATTTGCATATTGTTTAATATATTTAAATAATATTTATATGCATAAATAATTTTTATTACAAAATAAAATATAGTTATAATTAAAAGTGCTTTTTATTTTTTTATTACCAAACAATCTATTGTATGAAGCTCTTTCCAAAAAGTTCTTTTTTAAATAACAGTCAAACAGTCAACTGGATTCTCAGAAAAACTCTACTGACAAAAGTTTTACTGATATAAGCCCATCAAAATAGGCACTTAGTGAGGTTTATGGATCTGTATAATTCAACTTTAACTACAATATATTCCTATAATCCACTGACAAATATTTCTACCTCTTAGTCACTAGTAACAGGATTAGCCCTAACAACTAATTGTTCAAATAAATGTTAATATTCTTCCATTATATCTAGTTGTGTGAGTTTCGAGAGTTCACCTAATTTATTACCTCGCATAGATGGGCTGAATTAGAGAAGACATTGTTCTTCATATTCATCCTAAGAAATTTTTGAATGATCTCTCTCTAACTTCAGGAACCACACTTATGCATCTTCATTTAGGTGATAAGAAGAAATTTTCACTTTCTCTATCTTTGAAACCTATTAGTTTCCAAATAAATGATCACAACAACTCAAATAGGTTAATAGGTCATTCTTTCCATCATAAATTGGTAATTCTAATCAAGTATATCTAGGTAGTTACACTCCTATTTTAAGTTTGTTATGGGTTTAATTAAGAAACCTTTGAATGTGGTTGATACTTTTTATGTCTCCTTGATGTCCTTCCAAATGTATGGCAACCAACTCCTTCAAAATGTCTTCAATGTGGGATGTAAGTTGTTGTTACTCCGTTCGATCTCTTTGTCAATCTTCCTAACACATTTTCATGAAGGCCTCCAGTTGTCTTTCGATATTGCTAGATGAGTCACTCATAATAGTTGGCTTAGATATCAAATTGATATGACCCTTTACCGTAAATCAAGTGATAGGGCAATCGGTTGTAAAATCTAATTTTAAATTTTGTCGAGGAGAGTGCTTGATGGAATGTATCCTTAACGACCTATTTTGAATTTATAATGGAAGGGCTCATTGAATGAGAGAACCCATGATATCAAGAACTAAAAATAAAAACAACCTTTATCATTAATTTATTTTCATCTATTTGGTTATGATTTAAATAGAGCATTAAGCCCAAACTACCTCATACATAATAGGCAAAGACTAACTTTTGTAGTTATTCAGGAAATTGGAGAATAAATAGGAAACAGTGTAACTGAAAAATTATTTTTCGATGACCTATAAATAAAATACTAACTACTTCCATATAGTTGCATGTTGTTGGTGTACTTTCTCCTTAAATATAGGTAGTGGACTCACAATAGGTTCATGCAAAATAGGATAGGTTTGTAGAAGCATATTTTCTCTATTTTAAATTGAATAGGATTTTAAAAACATTTCCATTATTCTAAATGAGTTAGTTTTGTAGAAACATATTTCTACTATCTTAAATAGGATATCAAATACGTTTGAAGAGATATAAGGCATGTTTTTAACTTTTAACATTACATAAAAATTAAAGTTAGATTATAATGTTTGTTAATATATAGGGAATTATCTAATATTTGAAAATATATTTTTTAGTTCTTAAACTGACGGAATCTTAAGTTTCTATCAAGGTTCATAAGTAAAACTAAGTTGACAATTTTCTTTTTAAATTAGGGGTTAATGTTAGCCACCAGTGAAATTGAGCTAACAAATATTTTTTTAACTTAAAGGCCTATATTAGCTACATAAGTGGCTGACGTGAACCCTAAAATTACGAAACTCCAAAACTAATTTGGGGTTACAACATTTCTAGGGCTTGGGAGTTTTAATATGATTTTTGGTTGGCCATAATTGATACTTTGAAAGTAGTTTTAGGATTAATTGCATTTGCAGTTTTTTTTTGTGCTTGTAGTTTTTCCTTTTATCCCTTTTTTTTCTATTAAAAGGATTACAAGTTCCCTCCTTATGTTTATGCTTATAGTAGTATATCATGTTTTCACCTAAGCATATGAAGTTATTGATCTATAAATCCTTGAGAGAATAAAGTTATGGTTGTGAATATCTATCTTGAGAGAGTAAAGATGTTCAAATACATAGGTCAAATAATGATTTGGAAAAGCTTAAATTTAAGGGACTTGCTATGTCAAATTTATCTGATCATTGCAATTGCGTGTGTTCTATTCACCTATGATAATTGTTACTTAGTTTTAGACTAAATTCATCCTGAAAGTTGCTAAGCAACATAATTTTCATCCATATCCCTTTTTACTTACTCTTGTTATAAGTGCAAACATTAGAACTTTGGCTACTCCAGTTAGTAATCCTTAGAATATGATAATAGTAATCCAAAATGGGATTTCTTTACGAGAGTTTCTTCTAACAATTTTTTCAATAATGCTTGTTGGTGTTCTAATAAATAGTATGTTTCTTATGTGTATGTATTGGAAGTTGTTATCTACTCCTTGGAAAGATGATGAAGATGCAACTGAAGAAGTTATTCCAATGAATGTAAGAAATCTCATTAGCTTTTACATGCTATTATGGCACATCTTTTAGATTTTCAAAAGAGAAACTCTATTAGAAACTAACTCCTCAAATATCAATATCACAAGTCACTATTAAACATTAAGGAACCAAGTAACTTCAACTAATATTGAAATTGACAATGCCTCTTTCAGTTCAATCTTAGAAATGTTGTAACACCAAACTAGTTTTGGATATTTAGGGTTTGCAAAGTCCATACTAGCTATTTACTTGGCTAATCTGGCCTCTAAGTTAAAAGAACTTTCAGTTTAACTTTACTAATAGAACCCTAATAGAAATTTGAGATTTCGTTAGTCTGAGGACCAAATTATGTGGTTTCTCAAACATTAGGATCTTTTTTTACATGGTTGAAGGTACATTTTATTCCTTAACATTTCATTCAAAAATTGGGTTAGATCTTAATATTTGGCAATATTCAAAAAAGTTTTTAACATTTTGGAAAATATTCAAAGTGGCCCTCCAATTGATGGAACCCTAAAAATAAGAATGTGTGATTTTCTCTATGTGTTGCTCAGATCTGAAAAATATGTTTTTCATATGCTTGCGATTTTCATACTGCTTTGCGTTATACTACTTATGTTGTTTTGAAATCCATTTAGTGCCTGCATTATTGATTTTGTGATTATTATTCTGGTGTTGGAAGCGTGGCGATGCCACTAATTGACGTCACCATTGGAGAAGTCGATGGGTGTTAATCGCCCTTCGAATGGCGACGCCATCCAAATTGATGGGTGTTAATCGCTCATCGAATGACAACGTCATCCACAATGGGAGATGCGACACCACGGGCGATGCCATGGATGGCATCACTTGGTCAATCCAAGGTAGCCACGGTGGAGAAGCAGAAGGAAATGTTGGGTGAGGGTGAAGCGGGCGACGTGGAAAGAGGGTTGAAGTTTAACATATGATGGAGGTTGAGAATAGTTTTAGAAAAACGTGGGAGGATTTTAGAGAAGAAGATGGATGCTTCTGAAGAAACTGTTCTCGAGAAGCATATGTTAAAGAAGTTGACTTGACCGTTTATATCTTTTAAATGTTTTAAACCCTTAAATCTTCAATTTAATTAATTTAATAGAGATTAAATTAATTTCTACTCCTAATAAAATTGAAAAGTGTTTTACTAAATTTTGAAAATTGCATTCAAAGGGAATTTTATTAGGAAAAATTTTAGAATTTAATTTAATTTTTCAAGTGTTGAATTATTAAATTAAATTATTATCAAATTAATAATTAGAATCAAGCAAAAGATTTAAATAATTTATTTCATAATTAGATTATGTTTGAAATTATAAATATAATGAGATTATGTTATTTTGATGAGATCAGAACTTTTTAAAATTTTAAATCCCTCAATAAAATATTAAGTACACGTTATGAACGTGATAGTTGTCTTCCATTATTTGATAATAAAACCATAATTTAATTTATTGTTTGGCTTATAGAGTAAACTCAAGGTCACATTAACCCGGATATATTTTATCTTAAATTAATAGGTTCTACTTAACTAAAATTGTATAATTTAGATGAGTAAACTCATAATCATATAAATTTAGAAGCAGGGTCAGGAATAATATATGTGATATATTTTGAAAAAAGTTGTCACTTAATAGTTCTAGGAGTCACATGAGATATGATTGAAAAGTTATTTTATACCTAGTGTGATTGAAAAGTTATTTTATACCTAGTTTATTTTTAGTTGATTTTTTTAGCAAACTCAAAATCATTTAATTTTAAATAGGATCAATTAATTTTAAATAGGATCATATCTCACTAAAAAATTATTTCATAATTTTACGATATAACAGCGAGGGCTATTATTTTGAAGAAAATAGTGGGAGTAATCAAATATTTTAAAGTATTTATTTTATTTTATTTTTGGATATAAACTAATATATGCTCCTTTTATGTTTTTCGGTTATTGAATTTAAAGATGAGTTCCAACTTGACATTGAGGAGCATCATGAATGCTAACAAGCTAATTGGACCCAACTTTTTAGACTGGCTACGAAAGTTAAGAATAGTTCTTAGGCAAGAGAAGAAGTTGTACGTTCTTGATACTCTTACTCCATCATAACCTTGTTCAGATGCAATTGATGAAGATTGAGAGGAATATTAGTGTTATATTGATGACGATGAACAAGCTACATATGTGATGTTAGCTTGCATGTCTCCTAAGCTTCAGAGGCAACATGAGAACATGGATGTACCTACTATGACATTGTATCTTAAGGAGTTATTTGGTGCACAAAGTAGGGTGGAGAGATATCAAATCTCCAAGGCACTATTTCAATGTAAGATGATAGAAGGATCTTCAGTCAACCTTCATGTGCTGAAGATGATTGGTATATTGAAAAATTAGCCCAATTAGGATTTGTCATGGACCACGAGTTAATTGATCTGATGTTGCAGTCTGTGAGCTCGAACTTTTCACAATTCGTCATGAACTTCAAAATGAATCAGAAGGACATGACATTGCCTAAACTATTGAACATGTTAAAGACTGCAGAAGGGTGTCTTAAGAAGAAACCCAGTTCTGTACTTATTGTCAGTTCTTCTAAAAGCAAGAAAAAGGGCTTTATAAAGAATAATAACAAGAAACAGAAGGCTTTTACTAATGTAGTAAAGGCCAAAGGATATATCAATAAGAAGAGCAATGACAAGGGAATATGTTTTCATTGCGGAGTCAACAGATATTGGAAGAGGAACTGCCCATCTTATCTTTCTATCCTGAAAGATAAGAAGCTTAAGGAAGTTGTCTCTGCATGTATGTTTTTGATTAAGATCAATCTTTCTAATTCTGTTTCACAATCTTGGGCATTAGATACTGGATGTAGTTCTCACATTTGTAACAATGTGCAGGTACTGATAAACAGTAGAATATTAAAAAAAGGTGAAGTGGACTTATGAGTCAATACTGGAGTAAGAGTTGCTATATTAGCTATTGGAACTTGTAGTTTAGCTCTGCCTTTTGGTCTTATACTTAAACTAAATAATTGTTATTATGTTCTTATCATCACAAGAAACATTATTTCTATTCCATGTTTGGACATGAATGGTTTTGTTTTCAATATTAAGAATAATATTTGTTCTTTTTATAAAGATGACATTTATTATGGATACGGTATGCTTACAAATGGTTTGTATGAATTAGATCTTAAAAGACCAATTCTTCAAATAAATAGCAAGAAAAGAAGATT
>JANTPM010000002.1:25043154-25054360 GCA_025434745.1 Erythroxylum divaricatum | reverse complement strand
CTAGATCGAGTAATTCTACAAATAAATAGCAACAAAAGGGTATTAAGGGACCAAAATCCTCCTTATTTATGGCATTGTAAGTTAGGTCATGTTAATGAAACAAGAATCACTATGTTATGTAAAGAATGATATTTAGATCCTTTCGATTATGAATCATATAAAATTTGTGAATCTTGTTTAATGGGTAAAATGACCAACCTTCCCTTTAGTGGAAAGGGACAACATACTAATGAGTTGTTAAAGCTTATACATTCAGATGTATATGGCCCTATGTTTACTCAAGCTAGAGGTGGATTTTCATATTTCATAACATTCACAGATGACCATTCAAGATATGATTATGTTTATTTAATGAAATACAAATCTGAAGCATTTGAAAAGTTCAAAGAATTTAGACTTGAAGTAGAGAAACAAACTGAAAAAAGTATTAGGACACTTAAATCAGATCGAGATGGTGAATACTTAGACCACGAGTTTCTTAGTTACTTAAAAGAGAATGGGATTCTCTCATAATGGTCTCCTCCTGCAACTCCACAAAAACTTTTAGAGGAGAAATCGTACACTATTAGATATGGTACATTCCATGATGAGTTGTGCAGTCCTTCATATATCCTCTTGGGGATGCGCAATTGAAACCACAATATATCTTCTAAATAGAGTTCCATCTAAATTGGTTGATAAGACACTATATAAGATATGGACTGATAAAAGACCTAGATTATCACATTTAAAGATTTGGATATGTGAAACGTGCTATATCTGACAAGCTTCAAGTTAAATCAGATAAATGCACATTTATGGGATATCTAAAAGAGAGTTTCGGTTATCAATTTTATCATCCTCTTGAGCAAAAGGTGTTTGTCTCAAGACATGTTATTTTCTTATAAAGAGAATTTATTCTCAAAGAAACTAGTAGGAGTGATGTGGAACTTAGAGAAGTTCTAAAACCATAAACACACATCCAAATGGAACAAGAACCACAAGTTGATACATTAAATATACAATCAATAGTTCATGAAGCACATAATCCGCAACAGTATGGAAGCGTACGTCATCCTCCTGTTAGATTAGATCTACATGTAGAAAAAAGGAAGTGATGATGCTTCACTTATGAATGACGAACCTACTAATTTTAAGGAAGCAATGTCAAACATCAATTCTTTAAAATGGCAAGAAGCCATAAAATCTGAAATGAAGTCCATGTACACTAACCAAGTATAGACTTTGGTGGATGCACTTGAAGGTATTATACCTATTGGGTGCAAATGAATTTTTAAGAGAAAAACTGACATGGATAAAAATGTTTACACGTACAAAATAAGGTTGGTGGCAAAAGGTTATAGACAAAAACAAGGAGTCAATTTTGATGAAACTTTTCGCCAGTAGTAATGCTTAAATCCATAAGGATTTTATTGGCTATAGCTACATACTATGATTATGAAATTTGACAAATGGATGTTAAAACAACATTTCTCAATGGGAATTTGCAAGAGGATGTGTATATAACACAATTTGAAGGTTTTGAATTCAAAGAACTTTCTGATCAAGTATGCAAGTTGTAAATGTCCATTTATGGACTGAAGCAAGCATCGCGGAGTTGGAACATCCGTTTTAATGAAACAATCAAAGAGTTTGATTTTATCAAAAATATGGATGAACTTTGTGTTTACAAGAAAGTAAGTGGGAGTGTAGTTATTTTCTTAGTGCTTTATGTGAATGACATATTGCTAATTGAAAATGACATTTTAATGCTCCAGTCTATTAAGATATGGTTATCTAAGAATTTTTCCAAGAAGGATATAGGAGAAGTAGCTTATATACTAGGTATAAAGATATATCGAGATAGATCAAAAAGGTTGCTTGGGTTATCTTAATCCACGTATATTGATAAAGAGGTTTAGCATGGAGAATTCTAAGAGGAGATTCTTACCCATATCACATGGGATTTCTCCCTCACAGAGTATGTGTCCAAAGATAAAAAAAAGGAGAGAGATAAAATGAATTGTATTCTATATGCTTTTTTAATTGGATCAATCATGTATGCGATGTTATATACTAGACCAGATGTTGATTATGCTTTGAGCATAACAAGCAGATATCAAGCTAATCTCGGTGAGGGTCACTAGACGGCTATGTAAAACATCTTGAAGTACTTAAGAATGACTAAAGATATTTTTCTGGTATATGGAGGAACTGAGCTGAGAGTTCAAGGTCATTCGGATACTAGTTTCCAGTTTGATCAAGATGATATTAAATCACAATTAGGGTATATTTTTATTCTTTTTGGTGGTGCAGTTAGTTGGAAGAGTTTTAAATAACCATCCATCGCAGATTTAACAACTGAAACTGAATATATTGCAGTTTTTGAGGCAGCAAAGGAAGTAGTTTAGATCAAGAAGTTCATCACTGAACTTGGAGTGGTTTCTAGCATTGTTGATCCGATACTGGTGTACTGCAATAACAATGGTGCCATTGCACAAGCTAAGGAACCTAGGTCTCATCAACGTTCCAAATATGTACGCAGGAAGTTTCACTTGATCAAGGAGATAGTGAAGCGGAAAGACGTAACATTGGAACGAGTTCCCACTGAAGAGGATCTAGTAGATCGTCTTACTAAGCCATTGTCTCAAAAGAGACATGATCGACATATGGATAGATATGGTATTAGATTCATAAGGGATTAACTTTAGTGTAAGTGAGAAATTGTTAGTTTATGTCCTTGTAGCCAATCAATTGGATGCAAATTAATGTATGACATTATTTGAGTTAATGAAAAGACTTTATTTATCTTTATGTATTAATTTAATTAATATTTTATGTTTTAATACTAGAGATAAAATCTTTGAAATAATTACTGTGTAATTTAAATTACGATGAGATCATAATTATAATATTCAATTTACACTTATATGTTATTCCTAAATGTTCCTAGTTATAAATTTATAATCTCATCAGGACTGGATATTGTTAAAAAGATAAAACTAGCACACATTATGTTTCTTTCTTATGAAGAAAGTAATTGATCTCATAAATTAAAGTATGAAGACACTAAAACTAATGTGAGGGTTATTATTAGAGAATAAATCACTGAACTAACCCAATTATGAGAATTTCGAATAGAATATTACTTATGTGTCTATCGATTATCTCATAATGATGGTTGAATAATTGGTCCTCAGACTTGAGATTACCAAGGTATCTAGTGTGAGAATTACTGTATTTTGATGTTACTTATGAATCGTCTTAGGATAATTTAGTTGATAGTAACTAGATACAGTATGAACCATATGTAGATAGTTAAGTAAGTGAATATAGGATTCGTCACTCTAAAGTAATTAGAGAGAATATTCTATTATTTTTTATTAGTAATCATTTATAGATTTCTCTGGCCAAAGTGAATTGATATTTGAAAAAGACTTTTCAAATTTTAATTATAAATCAATTACTAATTAGCAAGAATGAACTTGATTGGATGATAAGAGTAGACATTTTATCCATATTCTGTCCAATTAGAACATTGAATGAAGAAAGGATTAAATTATACACTATAGCTATGCATTGACAGGTTAAGTTACTCACTTTGACATTCCTGATATTTGGGTAATCATGATATGTTGCTAGACGTCAACCATAATTTACGATTATGAATTATTTAATTAAATAATTAAAGATAAATTAAAAGAATTTTTAATTTATCCAATTCTAATTGTGAATTATAATTATAATTTATAATCATAGTCAATTTGTTAGGAGCCTAATAAGTTACACATCAAATAGCAATTTGTGAAAGAAAAATTAATTTAATTAACTTGGACTTAATTATAAAGTTTGAGAAACTTTGGGGATCAAACATGAAATATTTGATTTTATTAAAATTAAATTAATTTGAATTTGAATTTGATTTCAATTATAATTATAATTAAATAGATTTAATTTTAACAAAAGAATCTGATGATTTTTTCTATTAAAAGGGAGGAGCTTTTAAAAGCTAGCACTTTTTATTTTCTTCCTCTTAAATCAGTTTGAGAATTGCTCTATTGATACTATTAGAGGCTGGACACTTGAACAACTCATGATTGATTAATCGAAAAAAGTTTCAAAGATTTTTCAACTGAAAAATGAACAAGGTACGATTTCAAATCGCTTTATATTTTATTCAAGTTTATTCAATTATCGGGATCTGCTCGGAATCAATAAAATTATTTGTTTTCTATTGCGCCCGTAATTCGATCACGATAGAATTCTAACATAACAATTGTAGAGGGCTTAAATAAAACACATGTAGATAAACCAACCAACCGCGTTCCGTACTTGCAATTATATGTATAAGCCCAATGAGGATTCAAAATAAAGCCCACGAAAACCTAAAAAGATGTAAATTTTAGGATAAAATTCCCTAAAATAAAATGATACATACTTGTTATCAGCATGGACAAAAAGAAGCTATTATACCTTCAAAGAACCCAATTCTTAAAATTATAAAGAAAATAGAAAATCTCATGACCATAGATGACATGATTAACGAGGATCTCTTAACTAAAAAAGCTGGCTATGTTAATGCAATTGACAGAACTCTGATGGTTCCGTCAATTGGAGGACCATGTTAAACATTTTTCAAAAATAGTTTTTTTTTTCCGACTTTATCAAATATTATGTTCAAATTAAAATTTTGATTAAAATTTTAGCCTTTTATAGATTAACAAATGTTAATATCTTATTCAAATTTTGATATAAATATTAGGAATTAAAAAGTATGTTAGCCAAACATATTTGCATTAAAAGGTTGCATTCTTGTTCAACAACAGGCCTCTTCAGAATCTGATGCATTGGTGGTTGGTAAGCCCCAAATGTCATCTAAAATCACCCAACCCAGACACCAAATGTAACTATAATCTTGACATGTGCTCCCGTAATCATATGCTTTCAAAGATTGACAAAAAAGTTCTATCATAAATCAATATTTAATACGACGACCTTCATGTGAATTATAAATAACATCAAATCTTAGTTCTCATTCCATTGGAATTATGTGGATTAGGTGATACCATCCATCCAACTTAACCTCCAAAGATAAGGAAGTTGAACCGTAAGTCACATGAGACAGCAGGTCAGAGATCACAATGCTCGACAAACTAAAGTAGCAGTAGCAGGTCCATGGTATGGTCAGCTTTTGGTTAGAAAAGGTACATATATATATAAACAATCTTAAAGCTTGTTAGTAAAATACTACTAATTGACATCCTAAACATGAGATTAAATGACCGACCCTAAAAGGACGACTACTGACTTAAAATTTAACAGGTTGCATTTAGCAGTTATACGGGGTGTCAGCTTGTGCTTCAAAATTCCACTGTATTTGTCATCTGCCATGTTTGCTCACAATCACATGGCTTGTTCGCCCAACCAAAAAAAAAAAAAATTTGAATGGGGCAGTTGCATGTGATTGATTACTAAGCTAATCCATTTCCTGTGGGTAATCAGCAAGCCAGTTCATTTATTTATTTGGATTTTAGAGCAGATGGATCCCACAAGTTCAAGTTCATAATTTTGACTATCTGACTGCCCAGTAATCTTGTTGGAGAGGAGGGTTTACTAATTAGAAAATAAGAGCCGCAGCTTTCAAGGTATTTTCCACCAGGGCCAGATACTCTATCCCCTTTTATTCAATACCTCTGTTTCATTTAGATCTCAATTATCCAATGCATTGTATTAGATGGTTGAGATCAAAAAGGAACAGAATAAGTACAGGATAAGAGTTGTCACCATCCCGTAGAATTGGTTTAAATACTAAAATGGAATTCACAAATGGAATTCCACTAACTTCAGTTCCCATTAGAAGAATTTTATCACCATGGTTTTTAATTAAATCAGTGATCATAACGTGTTTTTGTTGATCATCAATTAGCATATTAACCAAAGTACACTATATCCATGCAAAGATTAAAAAAGAAAGAAAGAAAAAGGAAAAGGCAAGTAAGAAAAGATAAAGAATCTTGTGTGAAATGGAGGCACCAAACAAGACTAGCTTGCAAGCTATTATGTGAATTGAGGCGAGGAAACAACTCAAAAGGCAACAATAATTACTGGTGGATTACCTTTTTCATCTTTTTTTTATTATATCCAACTAATGTCTGCGGAGTTATCGAACTACTGGTCAACATTATTGTCGAATGAGTACTAGCTCTAGCCGACCTCTGAATGTCAAACAAGTAATTGTGTTAACTATACTCTGAATAATTTTAACTATTTATAAACATATTTAATAAAATATAATGTTTAGTATTAATTGTTGATGTGTAAATGAATTTATTAAACCGTAGCTTTAAAAGAATTTATAAAGATATGAATATTATATTTCTTAATATTTTATTAAATATCTTTATAAGAATTTAAGTTTTAGATATTTAATTTTACAAAAATTAAGTTTATAATTTTAATAAAAGCTTAATAATAATAATAATAGTGTAAAATTAAATCTTTATTAATATTATTAATGCAGCAAGTAACATCGTATTAGTATTTTCATATAATATATTTTTTTATTATTTAATAAGTTAAAAATATCTATAATTATAATATCACACGTATATAACATAATTCAAAAATAATGAAAGAAATGTATTATTGATTTTTTACTTATTAAATTTTAAGTGATCATCCAAAAAGTTTATTTTATAAAGCTCTTAGAAGTTAACTTATTATAATTAAATAAGCTAAACTATTCACTAAATATATGAATAACTTTTTAAGATGTTAAAAATTACTTTTAATTAAAAAAAACTAAAATACACAAACTGTTTGTCAAACGCCTTCAATATCTGATCCACTCTTAATAAGCGACAATATGTTATAGTTGAGCTCGAGCAAGGCAACTGTCTCTAAGCTAAGCCATCTGTTTGGACATGAATTACTAAAGCATTCCACATCTATTGTGAGAGCAACTGCTGTACAGACTAATTAGTAAGTTATGTTGAGAATTTTATACTCGGTCCTATTTTTTTTAATCGTCTACCCAACGAATGTCATGTACTCTTTTTAGCAGATTTGTCAGGAACGTGTTTCTCACGCTTTGTTAGTAATTAGTTCTTTTTCCTTTATTAAAAAAAAGCAATCATACCGATGAGGCCAGCAATCGGTCCATCTCTCTGGTCACAGACGGTGGCCTCATCCAGGGCAGCTCAGGGCGTTGGGTAGCCGGTTTTGCCCTGAACCTCGGTTGGTGCCCTCCTAAGACTGCTGAGCTCTGGGTTGTTTATACTGACCTCTCCCTTACCAGGTGTCTAGGCTTCCGCCACATCGAGTTAGAGATTGATTCGACTGCGGTGCACCAGCTCCTGTCTTCCTCGGGTTCTCGTACGCAGGTGGTCTACCCTATTGTCGCGAGCATCCGCGAAATGTTTCACCGCAATTGGACTGTTGTTCATCAGCATGTTTACCGAGAGGGCAACAGAAGTGCTGACTGGCTCACCACTCACGCAACTACTTTTGATATCGGTGTCACTTATTTTGAAACTGCACCTATAGGGTGCCAACATTTCCTCCTTGAGGATATGTCGAGAATTAGTTTCCCCCGACTCACTTTGTAATCTGTCTTAACAGTTTCCTTAAAAAAAAAAAAAAAAAAAGCAATCAACGCAATTGTAACCGCTGCTAGTGGTAATGATGTACTGTAGCCATGTAGCTGTAGCCTACTCTGATATGAGACTCCAAATGATCAGTCAGTACACCAATAGAAGTTTGTTTCTTCTTCCCCGTGTTTTCTGATTTTTCTTCTTTATAGTTTTCTGATTTTTTTCTCTTACTTAAAAAGGAAAAAAAAGAAAAAGAAAAACTAACTACTCTCTATTCCTTAACACGCTATTAACTATTCCACTAAGCTTACTGTCCCTAACTTGCCAAAAAGGAACAAGTGACCGAACTCTCTTTTTCTCTTTAGCCATCGGATAAAGTCTAGCAAGTCTTTGCTCTCAACCTCCTCCTCCTTCTTATGGGATAAAATCTAGCAAGTCTTTGCTCTCAACCTCCTCCTCCTCCTTCTTATGGGATAAAGCAACAGTTGTGATATACATGTCTAGAAGGGTAGAAATGAAAATCGCTTATGGGTTCGTGCTTGTCTTTTCGCTGTTTGTGTTTGTGGAATCCAGGTGCAACAGTACTGATCAGGAACTGGTCTCAAGTGCTTTCCGTTCCGTCTCCGGGTTCAATCATTCTTGGTTCCAACATGCAGCTTCTAACTGTTCAAATCATTTTATTACAGAAATTAGGCTTCCTTCTAAAAGCTTGAGTGGCAGCATCTTATGGAAGTATCTCAAGAACATGTCCCGGCTGCAAGTCATTGATTTATCCAACAATTCACTTCAAGGTCAAGTTCCAGGTTGGTTCTGGTCTACACAAAGCTTGGTTGAAGTCAATCTGACCAAGAACAGGTTCGGAGGCAGCATCTGGTCTCAGCACTCTTCAGGAAATAGTTCATCATCTTCATTAATTCGGTCGCTCAATCTTTCAAACAACAGGTTCACCAAGTTGGGTAAACTCTCTGGTTTCACAAGTTTACAAATGCTTGATCTTTCACACAATGATCTTGGTTCTATATTACCTAATGCGTTCACTGACTTGACCAAGTTGAAGTTCCTAAACATTTCAAGCTGCAAAATTTACGGCAACGTTAGATCCATGTCAGGTCTCCATTCATTGAAGTACTTGGATGTATCAAATAATAGCATGAATGGTACTTTTCCCTCTGATTTCCCTCCATTAGATGACCTGCAGTTATTGAATGTTTCAATGAACAACTTCACTGTACATCTTGGGGATGACAAGTACTACCATAAATTCGGAAAATCGGCTTTCACTCGAGCTGGTAATTTCGTCTTCAACACGTCGAAAACACCAGCCTTTTCCGTCAAGTCGCATTCTAATAAAACCACTCCTCATAACGACAGAACTACCAGAAAACCCACGAAACCTATTTACTCTCGCGTTAGGAAAACGAAACCCATAACAAAGACCAAGGCCTTCGTCTTTTCTATTTCCTCAGCATCGGTGGTTTTCCTTGTATCCATCGCCATAGGTCTCTTCTTTTGCGTACACAGAAGACGAAAGATTGCAAACAGAAACAGGTGGGCAATCTCGAAACCAATCCAATACCCTTTCAAGATGGAGAAATCAGGGCCGTTCAGCTTCGAGACGGAGTCCGGCACATCATGGGTGGCAGACATCAAAGAACCAACATCAGCCCCGGTGATCATGTCATCCAAACCGTTGATGAACCTGACCTTCAAGGACTTGATTGCTGCCACGTCACATTTTGGCAAAGACTCACTCTTAGCGGAAGGCAAGTGCGGACCCCTCTACCGAGCTGTCCTACCGGGAGAGCTCCACGTGGTAATTAAGGTATTGGAAAATGCAAGAGAAATTGACTACAGTGAAGCTGTGGCAGTATTTGAAGATATGTCCAGACTTAAACACCCAAATCTCTTACCACTATGTGGATACTGCATTGCAGGTAATGAGTACCTTTTGACCTAACCCATTAAATGGAAATCACGGGTCTCTTTTAATTTCTTTCGTGTCGTACAAAGTAGACTGGTCTGTCATATTTAATCCTGCACTAGGTATAATTACAAATTATGGGTATTCGTGTTACTTTGAAATTGCGGAGGTTCTGAACATCTGAATCTGATGTTAGGTCCGAGTAAATGCTTAAGTTGTTTAGGAAGCTGCCTGAATTTGTCAAAACATGGAGTAGGTACATTTTCATCTTCATCGTCAAAACCTCCGCTTCTGTCTTTTTATTTATTGGCGTCACATCAATGAGAGGAAACCCTGTTCAATTCATATTGAGTTTTAAATTTTCAGTCGGGCCGATCAGATAATTAGATTACAAAGTGAAAGTAACTGGGCAGCGATTTCTAAATGATATGTACCAGCAACTCAAAATTTATCATTGTGGGTTTGGCAGGAAAAGAGAAGTTACTATTGTACGAGTTCATGTCCAACGGAGATCTCCACCGTTGGCTCCACGAGTTGCCAACTTTGGAACCCAACGTGGAGGATTGGAGCACCGACACATGGGAGCACCAAATGCCTTCTGCCTCCCACCTATCTTCCTCCCCTGAAGAAAAAACCAACTGGCTCACTCGCCACCGTATTGCAATTGGGGTGGCGCGTGGCCTGGCCTACCTCCACCATGCTGGCTCCGTGCACGCCCACCTTGTCTCCTCCAACATCCTCCTCTCCGATTCTCTCGAGCCTCGAGTCTCCGATTTTGGGCTCCGAAATATCCGCCGGAATAAACCGCTGACAGGACAGACAATAGACGGTGGCGTTGAATCGGATGTTTATTGTTTTGGTGTGGTGTTGATAGAGATATTGACCGGTAAACGAGGGAGTGAAGAGACGGTGGCGTGGGTGAGGAAGTCGGTCAGAGAAGGGCGTGGTGTGGACGCGCTTGACTCGAGGCTGAGGCTCGGCGGCGAGTCGGAGAGTGAGATGGTTGAATGCCTTCGAATTGGGTTTCTTTGCACGGCGGAGATTCCTTGGAAGAGGCCCACTATGCAGCAGGTTCTGGGTCTGCTCAAGGATATACACCCGGAGTTGAATTGACGTGAACAGCCAGTTCGGACCGAGCTCGCTGAAGAAGAGCAACGCGCTGCCGAGACAAGGTGAAATTGATCTTACAAGTGTCGGGAGTGAATTTGACGCGTGTTGGATTGAATTTTTCAGGAAAGAAGACCATGTGTGGTTGTGTGTCTGATTTATTTGACCTACTTTTGATGATAAAAGACGAGAAGAAATTAAAGGGCAAGAAATGCCAAAGTCCCAAAAGAAAAAGTAATGGGGCTAATTTAAGGGACGGGGAAAAAGATGTTGTTGCTCATTCTTTTTTTTTCTAATTAGAACCTCAAATTCTCTAGTATCCTGATTTCTCTTTCCACTTTATGTCTTTAGGGATTGTTATTATTCTTTTGACGTGGATGTGCATGTCAATTTTCTTCTCCTTCTCCACGTTAGTTACGTGCTTCACCAGGGCTTTTTCCGACCAATCCCATCAGGAAAATGGCTTCATATTAATCAGCAGTGATCCTATCTGATTTGGGTGGGTATGCATTATTGGGTTTTATCCTGTTTAGTCACACTCACATTTCGTAGGGGATGTTACGCATCTTGTGGGGGCAGCGGGAGTCGAACTTATGACCTCAGGATT
>JANTPM010000002.1:25031281-25034694 GCA_025434745.1 Erythroxylum divaricatum | reverse complement strand
TGTATGAACATGCCGAGATATGTTTCTAAACTCCTAACCCGTCCCAAATGACCAATTTATCCTTCCCATCGGTGATGGGATGTTACACTATGAACACACTTAGAGCAAATTAAGTATCAAATATACAATAAAAGTATAAAATATAAAGTAAAAATATATCAAATATGAGGTATAAATATAGTTAATTATGTATTTAGCAGTCACATTTGCATTAGCATGCCTTATCTTTTATTTTTTCCTTTGTGTAGGGCCTATAAATGTCATATGGACTAGGTTCCACCCCTAAAATTAGCCCCTAATTCCTCTAAAAGCCCTAATTAATCGTGATAAAATCCATAAATTTTCATATATCTCCTTCTTTCGCATTCCTATTTCATGTTCTTCTAGCATATCCTTGTCCTTAAGAAATCAATTAATATTAATTAATTGACTCTTGAGCACATACTCACTGCTTAAGGAAACATTATCCTAAGAGTATTTAGATTTACTCAGACAGTAACCTTAAAAAATAAGAAAACATCAATAAATGGATAAACAATTCTCCATGCAAATATAAGGTTAGTCATTAGTTTGATACTCTTAACGCTTGCCTTTGCTCTTGATAATGTCTAATAGCTTTGTGACACCTAGCATAATGCTTCAATGCTTGTCAAGAAACAATAATTACTTGAACACTAACGAGCTATGGTTCAACCAAACTTTTAATCACTACTCTTTGCATGTAACTTCTTATGCTCATTTAGCTGGAGAAGATCCATAACATATCTTCTTTCTAGATACGAGAGATATAGACACACACACATAGAGAAAGAAAGAAGATAGAGAAAATAAAGAAAAGTGACAAAAATATTTAAAAATTCATTATGCACCAAATGGGATGATTTTGACCCTATGATTGATTGTGTTGTAAAAAATGGAAGAGCATTTTCAATCAAAGATGGAAAACTTGGAAAGTGAAAATCTTCTTAATTATCATCATCATCATCATCATCATCATACCCGAAGTTCAGCAATGAAGCAGGGTCTGGGGAGTTGATAGTATGCAACTTTATCCCTACAATGTAGAGAGGTTGTTTCCAGTAGGCCCACATACATATGTGACAAGATAATAGTGACAAAATAATAGAATAAAAATTTAAAAATTAAATTAAAATAAAATAAATATAAAATTTACTTAATTTAATCAATTAATATATAAACATAAATTTTTAAAAAATATATCAATAAATAATAATAATAATAATAATAGATAAATATAATAATAATAATGAAAATAATAATAATAAATAATAAAGATAATAATTATTTAAAAAACACAAAGATTGCAAAATCCTAATTTACGGCGGTGTAATAATAAAGATGGTAGAAATACGTACTCACAGTAGAGCTCACCCAAATCTCGATGTCAGGATGTCAGGCTATTTGATACCGTCGATTTGCCATCTGCTCCTGCTGCCTTATACTCCATCGCCAGCGACTATCTGCAGCTCTGAAACTTCGACTACCGCAAGGTATACAGCGGGTATCACCACTGCACCTGCACCAGTACGAATCACAACAATCGACGAATCATTCAAATAACTCAACCTTGCTGGAGGAGGACCAGTAAGAACCACCTCGTCAGCGGATTTCACGTGGAGCGAGTCATTGTCGGCGTCACTGTAAACTGCCGCCGTATGAATTCCTAGTCGCTTGGCAGCCCTCAGGATCCTACAAGCAATTTCGCCTCTATGTGACCCTTATTTTTAGGACTGATGACACTTCTAAGTTATTTGAAGCTCTTCTTCTCTTCTCTTCCCTTTCCAAAAAAGCCACACAGCTTTCTTTGCTTGTGCCTTTTTCTATCTTGCCCCTTTCTCATGTTGGTCCCATGTCTCTCTTCTGAATTGATTGTATCTTAATGCCTTTATAGATCATTATCCTTAGCTCTTTGTTATATTATTTTAAGTTAACATCTTGTTATATAATTCAATATTTTAAAAATCAAGTTGAAAGTTATACTTGTAAGACAAATTATTTAAGGTTTAAAAGGTTCAATTAGCATTAGACCATTATAAAATCAATTAAAGATTGAATAAAATTGAAGAATTTAAAATATGATAGAAGGAGACTATCCTTACCTCAAAAAAATTGTAGTTTAATTAAAAAAGGAGACGGTTAAATAAAATTTAATTTATTTATTTTAGTTTATAAAAACTAATTAGTTTAAAAAATCAATCGATTAATTAATGAATTGATCAATTTTTAATAACAAGAGATATTAAAGTTTATCGAATTGAAAAATTAAAAATTGAATTGAAAACTTGGTCGATTTAAAATTTTTATAGTTAAATCGGCTGAAATAGTTCAGTTTTTTAATCATTGATACAATTTTCACTTCGCATATTGCATTGATCTATATTCTTTCATGAAGTGTTTTATTTATATAATTTAGAGGAAAATTAGACCATTCAATAAAAGAAAAAGTTTTTTAATTTGAAATGTCCATATTGTATAATATCAAGAAGAGTCTTAACCCTTGATTTTTTTAAGAGTAATCAATTTTTATTGATCAAAAAGACCCAATTGGTTCATTCTAACTTGACCCAAAGAAATAGTGATGAAATAGCTTTGAGAAAAGCCATAAATAGTGGACTATGCCCATGATGAGCTTGCCTTGTCTCCTGAGCCTGAGGTCAATCCAAGCGCTTCCTATCCTTTCTTGGCTTTCCCCCTTCTTTGTAATTTAATCTGCTGATTGTTTGTTCGCTCATTTTTTTTAATGGTGTTTGTTTCTTCAGGAAGGCGAATGGGTTGAGGACCTTCCAGAGTCTAATGGTATGTGTAGTTGTGTTTGCCTTACTTAGCTGTTACTTTTTAGCTATTACATAGCGGATTACAATTGCAATGAATGTGGTGGAATGTAGACTAGTAGTCCTCTTACATAGTGGTAAAGTGAAACAAAAGTTAACATATGGACGAGGATAAATTGAGCTGATCAGGGACAAAAATTGTGGTAAAGCTGCAGATGACCTTTCTTTCCTTTTTGTTAGTGATTTTCGGTCTTCCTTAGAGTATCATCCCTGGAGTGCATTGAAATTCTTTCTTTCTTTCTTTCTCAGCTGCTTGAACAAACCAAGAAATGTTTGATCTTAGCCATCAGATGCTGTCAACTTGCCTTGTGCCAGATTATGTATTGTTCTGATGGAAAGTTCTAGTGATCATTCATTATTTTATTTATACTTGAATTGTAAACTGGGTTTAAGTTATTCTGATCTGTCTCCTTTTGAATAGAAACCGTATTCAGTTATTTTACGTTTTATCTAGTAGTTAATGCTGGTCTTGGCTTGTGGCTAATGTCTGGCATGGTAATTCAACTATCATGATGACAATTTGAAATGCTTTCTTCCAGTTTACTCTAGGCAGTGGAGTTG
>JANTPM010000002.1:25016281-25026281 GCA_025434745.1 Erythroxylum divaricatum | reverse complement strand
GAAGATGAGACTTGAATCAAAACTACTAATATTTCAAACTTTATAAGAAAGAGTTGGGCATTAAAGAAATCAAACCTTTGCCTCAGCTAGAGCCATAACTAATTCCTCTGGTGTATCTTTCCTTATACTTTTTTCGTCTATATCTGCAGTCTAAACAGAATACATAAACAAGAGAAACTTTTCTCTTCCTACCCTCAAAAGGTGACAAAACAGTTGAGGGACAAAAGAAAGGACCAAATTAACGCCCAAGGAATACATGCTGCTGAATAACAAAATACCAGAATTGAGAACTCATATCCCATTTCTGACAGAATTCTCCGGCGTGCCATGGACGATGAACCCAAAATTATCTGCACCAAAACGTCAAGTGCGTGCAAACCATCAATAAAATGTTTGAAATCCCACAACATTATCTAAAACTATTTATGAGAAAGGATCCGACACATCACATAAAAAGGTTGTTCCCTGGAACCCCATGGAACTTATACAAGAACCCAACAAGTGTAAATAAATTCATTAGATAACAAAGCCAAAAGATGGAATAAGAACAACATATGCTGCTGTAGAGTGCACTAACGAACCTTAAAGGAGGATTTGCTTATGGCCATGTCTCTTCCTCCTCCAAGCTTCAACAAAAGGGTCGTGTGATGACCGGTGAACCGTATTCCTTACACCAAATATCCACAGTTGCTTGGTTCTAAGGCTCGTCTGTCCGAATCCTACTTCAAATAGAATGCTCCAATAGGCAACAGACACGCAGGGCAGGCAACATAGCAAATTCACCAACTTTCTCCATTGATACACACGTCGGCTTTTTCAAGTTGGACCCTGCCAACAAACCAGATACGGCCCAAAAGCTAAAATTCTTATTATTACTTGTTAGTCCCAAGTGTTGTTGATTAGATTGGTTGGTTGAAAGTGATAGTTAAACTTCTAGGTGTGGAGTACGTGTTTAGCGAGTCAGTATCTTATGAAGAAAACAAGGTTGTGGCGATTTCTCTAGATTCCAAACGATTTTACATGGTTTTTAATTAGATCATATTGGATTTCAATCTAACGCTTTAGGTGTGTGACAACAACTTGTATCACTCTTTAAGGATATTAGGCATTAAATGTAATGCTTTTGATCTGTGACCTTCAAAGAGTATCAGGCATGCATGTTTTCATGAAATGACATGTTTTCTTTCCCCCATTTACTTGCTATTTATTTTCTAGAACATAAAATATTTAGGGGACATTTAGTTAGCACGTGGGAATAATAATAGAAATGAGAATGAATATAGTGAAGAATGTGAATGAACATTATTATTATGATTATAATAGTTGGTTAAGAGAAAACAATAATTACTATTACTATAGATAGTAGTTGGTTTGTAAAAAATATTGTAATTAATTAATTACAATATTAATTAGATTTTAATTATGAATAAATTATATTGTAATCAATTACAATATTTTAATTAATGAATGAATTATATTTTAATTAATTATATTGTAGCTAATTAATTATTAATAATATTTTAATTAATTATATTGTAATTAATTATTTAATTAATAATTATATTTAATTAATTATATTGTAATTAATTAATTAATTATTATTATATTTTAATTAGTTATATTTTAATTAATTATAGCAAGCACACTTTTACATGATAATGATACCCATTTTTCTAGATCAAAAGAAGAATGAGGTATTACCCAAAAAAATGAGTAATCAAAATATTGACTCTATAATTATAATCCCTTACCAAACTCAATCTTTCATTTCATAACTATTCTTTTTTTTTTTCATAGTCAGCAAACAAGTACAACCTAAGTTTACTACAATCAAGCTCTATCTTAGAAGGATAAATTAGAGAACTCCTCTGGAGAATTGAACTGTGATGTTAATATTTTCAGGGTTCATGCATGAGAAAAAATGCAGTCCATGGTTGTTTCTATAATACCGTCCAATACAGCAAAGTGCACCTACAGTTCACTAAGTAATAATGCTTAAGTTAAATCATTAATGGCACAACGAGAATCAGGCGGAAGAAGAGGAGGGCATTTTCGTAATTAGGAGTTCTGTCAATTTAGTGTGTGGTGGATAATGAGTCACTTACCTGGAACATTGCAGATGGGAGATAATGCCACGATAGCAGCCATTAGAGGAGGAATCAGGCCCTTGACAAGCTTTACTCGTTTCTGAACTTCCACTTGCTCATCTTTTCCCTTTAATTTGAACATTACTCATCATCTTAGAGGCCTGAAGTGTCACTCACAAGCAACTAGAAACTAAGAAAAGGAAGACAGAACAAATGTACCTTTGTGAAGAGGGAATTAGTCATATAGCCTCCACAGCCACAGTTCACGCATAAGATCGGCATCTTGGTCTCTGACTTGCGGGAACAGTGACTATAGTTTTGGTAAAAACAAGTGAAGCAAGCAGCACAGTAGATGCTGGTCGTTGAGTCAGCTAAGCTTGGATTAGAGTTCCAAGAACTTCTTAAAGCGTTTTAAAAGGATGGCAACGGGCTCAGTCCTTCGTGGACAGGATAAAGATGACAATGACCAAGGTCAGGCTTACGGCCCATTGAGCTTAAGCGGCCCAAATCCGAGCTCAATTCTGTCACATTTGCACAAAATTGAAAGATAGGCCTGAGAAACTTGAGTAGGGACCCAAAGTCTTGGGCCGGGCCTCAGCCTATTTGCCATCCTAAAGAGGGATAATATTGAATTAGATCTTTCCTTAATTTTAACTTAATTTGAAAATTTTTTTATAATGATTTGAGGTTTAATTGGAGTTTGAGTTTCAACTTAATTGAATTTGAGAAGTATGAAGTTAGTTTAATTTTAAATTGAGTTTGATTATTTTCAAATTAGATTATATTATATTTTAATTTATACTTAACATGTTTGGATTTTGATTAGGCTGAATTAGGTTGTACATTCCAAATTTAAACTCTGCTAAAGTTTGATTAACGCAATTACGTTCGTTAATCGAATTAGATCGGATCAAATATAAATGACATTCTTATTTTTGATTACTTAATATTTGTTCTTAAATATAATTTAAAAATTTTAAATTAAAATAATTAATTTTTAATTATTAAATAAAATAATAGATCAAATTAAACCAAATCTTTTAAATTTGAATTTAATTCTGAATTCAATTAGTTTAGGTTTTAAGTTTTAAAAGTTATTTCTTAAATATTATATTTATAAAATTTCAAACTTTATTAAATATAAAGTATTGGGTACATTCTTTGGGTTATAAAGTGTAACGAATGATATATTTTTTAAATAGTCACTAAATCAGTAAATCTAATTTGTATATTTAAAAAGCGTGCTTAAGCTCAAAGCCATGTTTAAGTCAATCAAAGTACTCTGGTTGTCCTAAACTCCTGTTTGTTGTCGGAAGCAACTTAGTTCCGATATCTTTGGCACATAAGTTCCGTCAGAAATCTAAAGCAGAAAATTGGTTAAAGTCTATTTTGTTCCCACACCTACGGAATCTAGAAAAAGGGTTTGTCCTAAGGGAAGAGTCGTACGGTTTTATCTGTTACGGAAAAGGTATGCAATAATCTGCTGTTTCCCATCCACATATAACTCCTTCTTCTTACTGACGTGGGAGCCTTCGATTGGGCAGTGTTTCAGACCGTCCAAACCCATGACGTGTACATGAACAAGTTCATAAATCATAATGCTGAAGCTAAAATTAAAGGTCGAACAACTAATGTGTGTAGGATTAGAGAATTGAATCCCTAATCCCCAGATTCGTTGTTGTTTACTACTTTATTTCGGGCTTTGAATTGCCCAAATCGCCCATCAAGTAAATCCTAATCTTCAGTGATCAGGGCCTTTTCTCTTTTTTGATCGAGCGATTAAAATGGTGGTGTCGCTAGAAGAGATAGTGCAATCTGTGGAACTATGGCTGAATTTGATCAGAAAGCAACCGCAACCATATGTGGATCCGAATTTGGACCCTGTGCTGCTGGTACCGGGAATCGCGGGTTCGATTCTGAAGGCAGTGGATGATGAGAATGGTCAGGAGGAGAGAATTTGGGTTCGGATTCTTGAGGCTGATTATAAGTTCAGGGACAAGCTCTGGTCTCGCTTCGATCCTTCTACTGGTAACAAACTAAGTACTTATTTTTAGTTTTAATTATGACATGTTAAGGCAAGGTAGAAAAAGATTGATAAATGAGAGACAGACGTATGTTTTTGTGTTCTACCCAAATAGTATTTGGTTTTTAAAATGTTTCTTCTTTTGTGCGAACAAAAACAGGTAAATCAATTTCTTTGGACCAGAAATCAAGAATTGTGGTTCCTGAGGACAGACATGGGTTGTATGCAATTGATGTTTTGGATCCTGACTTGGTACTTATTTTTATTTTTTGCTTCATGTCATGTTTTATTTGTTTCTTCAATTTGGACTATTAGTTGTTATCAAAGAGTTGGAAGTAAAAAGTTTATACTTGAGGCAATAGACATCCATCCATTTGTTTTGTTGATTGTGACAGTACATGAACCATTTTTCCTTTGTGTCTTTGATGAATTCTGTTCAGTTATTTCTTATGGATCTCTGATAAGTTGTTGTGCATGCAGATCGTAGGGCGTGAATGTGTTTATTACTTCCACGATATGATCGTTGAAATGATCAAGTGGGGTTTCCAAGAGGGGAAAACCCTGTTTGGTTTTGGGTATGATTTCCGCCAAAGCAATAGGTACGTACCACTGCAAATTCTTCCCTCATTGCTGCTTTGTGTAGACTATTTTCTTTGCAATGGATCCTGCAAAATTTCACTTTTTCTTGTTGATATTAAATTTTTGCATACATTTGTTTGATAATTAGCTAACAAAGTTGATGAAGTAAACATCCTTTTTAACAAAAATCAGTTCTGTTTAGGATTTGCTTGTCTTTATTCATGTGGTTCAAATCGCCTAAGACAGGGAAAGCATCTGGTATTTGGGTTGTGTAGTTATTGAACTGCTTATTAGTACAAGCTTAAGAATAACAGGTTCAAATTGCAAACTGCATCTGAACTAATTCAAATTAATTTTTTTTGAGATGCCAAATTTACTGTAGGCTTGAATCATGATCTTAACAAAACAAAGTAATTGTTATGTTTTCCTTTTTAGAATAGATGATTGTGCTAGTGCTATTTATGTTATTGATTGGTGTTTATGTACAGCTGGATTCTATTTCTGCCGGCAGCTTGTTCACATAGCTTGACTATGCTATGCTATATGAGATACCTTGCCTGGATGTGTGTTCCTACCTTCTGACAGCATTGTTTATTAAAAAAATTATGTCAATTGGTTCCAGATTTTCTTTCTTACCCTTTTCTCCAGAAGCACAGCTGTATTATGTTTAAACGCTCTGCTGTCTTAATGTTCCTGATTAATATGTAAATTAGAATTAATATTTTATGATGTTCTACTTCTATTTCCCTAAAATCATAGCAACAACGTATGCATTAGATTTAGGAATATACTAGTTATTCCAATCTGGAGACCACCTTGTTTTCGCACATCTGTTCAGAATTGTCAGATGCCTGATGCGTCATCTGAAAATTATCTTGAGATTCTGATGCCAAAACTTTGCTGTGTTTATGCTCTATTTCTTCTTGTTTATTTTAAACCTCTTTTAGGTTGCAAGAGACTATGGACCAGTTTGCTAGAAAATTGGAGTCAGTGTATGATGCGTCAGGAGGGAAAAAGATAAATGTCATAAGTCATTCTATGGGGGGTCTTCTTGTTAAATGTTTCATGACTATTCACAGTGAGGTAATCTCCTCCCTTCTCCTTCACCTCTCTCTCTCATGCGATGTATCTGTTTCGCCTAGTAAATAAACTTAATATTTTAAGCTTTTTTTTCGTACAGATATTTGAGAAGTATGTGAAAAATTGGATTGCCATAGCTTCCCCATTCCAGGGTGAGTGACTATGATAAATTGGCAATGCAACAATCTTAACAAAAGGGTTAATTCTACCCTACTTTCATTTTTCCTGCTTCAGCCCATTAGAGAAAAGCTTAACATGATTCGGAACCTTGTTGAGGTAGATGTGTTGTTTTATATATGCATGACAGGAGCACCTGGGTACGTCACATCGACCTTTCTGAATGGCATGTCATTTGTTGATGGGTGGGAGCAGAACTTTTTTATTTCTAAATGGAGCATGCATCAGCTGGTACATTCTTGTCTAGTTCAACTGTTAAGATTTCTTATCTTCACACCATTTATGCGGTCACACATTTTCAACACTTGTTTTACTAACACGTTCAGTATTATGTTCCTGTTTAAATAAGATTATTATTATTATTATTGCTTGAGATAGCTGCTATGCTATTTCTTTGGTCTGATGATTATCAAATTACTTGTCTGCCTTGGTAGTACTTATGTGTTGGTTACTGTCAATCAAGAATTTCTCATCCTATACACTGTGAATCATGGCGTTAATACAACTTTTAGGGAGTGACGACTTCTTTGACATTTTAGCAACAGGCAAAATGATTGGAAAAATTACTTGTAGCATTTTTGTTCACTGAGATTTTGCTATTTGCCATTTGATGTGTCCAGTTCTAGTTTTGCTTTGGAGCTGCTGACTACAGAAAGATATCTTTTCCTTTCAAATGTCTTGTGACTTTCAGGGCTTTGTATTGTGGAGTAGGTTAACTATTTGCCCACTTGAGTGTTGTAGAAATTTTGTTTCCATTTTGACGTTTGTGGATTAGGGATCATTCAACATTTCTATAATGATAGTTTATGTGCAATCTTGTTCCTTAAGGCATTATTGGTATGTTATTATAGTGAATTTAGTGCTCTAGTGAATTTCAATTTGGACTTGCATTTACAAATTTTAATGCTTATATTTTGTTTCACGTTCCAATGTTTCAGCTGATTGAATGTCCATCTCTATATGAGTTGATGTCCTGTCCAAATTTCCATTGGGAAAACAACCCTCTTCTAGAAATCTGGAGAGAGAAGGAAGGTGGTGATGGAAATTCTCATATAATCCTAGAGTCATATCCTCCTGAAGAGAGCATAGAAGTGTTCAAATCAGCTCTTTCAAGTAACATTGTAAGCTCTGAACCTCCTTTGTGGGAAATAGAGATCTTTCAAGTTTGAGATAGTTTAAATAGTGGAAGTATTATGTCTCACTTCAGAGTTTATTACTTTTTTGTTGTATAATTGATTCTAGAACTTTGGAACATCACATTCTCAAACATCTCTTGGTGGCAAATAGTTTTCATTATTTCTTTCAAATTTACTATTGACCGTGTACAACTAACATTTTATATTGAACTGAATAAGTAATGGTAGAACTCTAATTTTGATCATCTTTAATTGTCAGCAGCATTATTATGTTGAAGCTTGTGTTTTTGTGGTGATACTGACATTTTTTTTTCTGCATACCAGGTTACTTATGATGGAGAGATCATGTCTCTACCTTACAACTTAGAGATCTTAAAATGGGCTAATGAGACACGCAAGATCTTATGTCGTGCTAAGGTTCCTTCACAAGTTAAATTCTACAACATATATGGGACTAATCAAGGGACGCCTCACAGTGTTTGGTAATCTTACTAGTTACTACTGTTTATTCAGCAGCTTGGCAACTTGAATTCATACTCTGCAAACATCAAAAGTAGTACAATTAGTAATATTCAAAAGAATGGAAGTTCTGGTCTTGATTAGAAGGGAAATGCCTTTAATTCTACATTGAACTTTTCAAAGTTCCGTTCAAGTAGAGCTGCATCCTTTTCCTTTTCTTCTTTTTTTGTTTTTATGCTATAGCAAGTTTCTGGGTTTCAGGCAGGTAATGTTTCTTGTGCCAGTATGGTCTATGTTGCATTTTTTTGCTATATGAAGTATATGTAGTCGCTAATGTTAGTTATTGGTCTGCAGCTATGGGAGTGAGGAGAGACCTGTTAAAGAGAACCAAGAACTGCGATTCTTTGAGGTTGTTGTTCATAGTCCATTTATGTAGTGTAATGTTGTCAAAGTTATATTGATTTTAACTAACATTTGGGTTCACTGGCTCTTTTGATAAGTCAATTCCGTTGTGCAATATTTTTTTGGCTTGTTATCGGTATCAGATACTAAACTTGTGTATATCTTCAGCCTAAATATGTGTGCGTTGATGGTGATGGCACAGTTCCGACTGAATCAGCTAAGGTTTGACTAATTTCCCTTTTCAATTCTGTGACTTTCCAGAATGAATAATTCCTAACCAGCTTTGTTGGGCGATCTTTTATTTTGCATTATTCATTGGTTGTGATCTTCCTGTTTCATTTGAGTTGCTGGACTGAAATAATTGATTCATATTTTATCACTCACATTGGATCAGATGTACAGACAGTTTATTGAAATTAAAAAATGAAGTTTTTATGTTATCGATCTAGCCTGGATAAGCAGAAAAAAGGGAAATTCCCTTGCAAGTGATTTAAAAGTGGTGTCTATAAGATGCAATTAATTTGGATGTATAGCACTTGTCAAAGGGACACGATATGGGTAACATTTACATGTTCCATGAATAGGAAAATTGTTCATGTGGCTGTTAGTATATTTGTATTGGAAATATTGAAGTGCATTAGTCATATATCTGGAGAAACTGGAGAAGAAAACTTATAAAAAACCAAGTTCGCAATTTTTGGTTTGTTTGTCCCACAAATAAATCTTTCAATTAATCATCTAATCTTAAGTAAGAGTGTTTCTTTCAAATTGCATTATCAAGGGGTTGTGCCTTTTATTCTAGCATACAATTTTTTTGAGTTTATTGGATATCTATTTCAAGCATCCTTTAGTAACCATTTGTATCTTTTGGCCTTTTGGGGCATTTCAACAGTAGGCAATCAAAAGAATATCCTCCATAAAATATCATACGATGTGCTTTTGCTTAGAAAGTCAGTGTCAACATCTTTTCCTTCCTTTCTAACCGCCCCAACTTTCACGGCAGGCTGATGAGCTAGATGCAGTAGCTAGAGTTGGAGTTCCTGCCGAACACCGGGGAATCCTTAGTGACCATCATGTTTTCAGGATTCTAAAGCATTGGCTGAAGGCTGGTGAACCAGATCCTTTCTACAACCCCATAAATGACTACGTGATTCTGCCTACTGCGTTTGAAATGGAAAGCCGCAAGGAAAAAGGCTTGCAAGTTGCATCCCTCAGAGAGGAGTGGGAGATTGTTCCGAGAGATGAAGATAATCAGGAGAATAGAAAGCCTATCGTGAATTCGATATCGGTTTCTAATGCTGGAGACGACCAGCTTTCAAGGGGAGAGGCATGTGCTACTGTAACTCTTCACCCCCGGAGGGAGGGAAAGCAACATGTTGAGCTAAACGCTATCAGTGTTTCGGTTGATGCTTGAAGTTGAATTCGTCCGAACCAGTCTCTACATATGATCCGTTCTATTCATGTATATATCTTGAACCTATAATATATGTAAAGAGGGTGTTTATCAATGTCCCATAATACTCGAAAGGTGTTGCATAAGCATTTATATGCACATACAAGTTGGTCTATGCACTAGTTTAATTAATGGTCGTGTTATCCAACAAGAAGGCTCTAATTAAAATCTTTTTTAGTATTTGCAATATAAAATATTTTGTTTTTTATTTTTCTTCAGATGGGTCATTTGAGATAATCTCTATACAGGGAAAAGTTGCGTATTGCTGGATTTCTTTAAACTAAAATTTTAGCTGATTAAATGGCAGAGGTTGATATTAAATAGGGACGGTAAAAAAGTTCAAACCATTGATGTAATCTAAATTTAAATTAATGTTAACTTTAATTTAAGTAAGTGTAAAGGTAAATATTGTTATATATAGATTTGATTCGAATTTAAATTTAATTCAGTAGGCCCAATAAATTGAAAAAAATAAATTTATATCAAAAGTATTTGAAATGATTGATTAAAAAAAGTGTCATTAAATTGAAAGAGAGTTCCTAATATTGTGAGATAAAATATTATAGGATTTTTTTAAAATGAGTTATTATATTCAAAAATAATT
>JANTPM010000002.1:24997515-25016181 GCA_025434745.1 Erythroxylum divaricatum | reverse complement strand
TTTGGTCAGTGTTCTTTTCAGCTTGGACGTTCATTTCAAGGTTCTTTAGGACTTAATGTACTTGATGATGCTACAAGAAAGATTACCATTCGCATCAACAACAAATGTCAACAGCTATCTCGAAAGCCAATTAACAAGACACCCTCCTACTTGAAAAACAAAATTACGGGGACTTTATCTTCTCACACCCAAAAGATCTACATAAAAATATTGAAATTAATTTAAGACATAACTCATGTAACTTAACTCTCTGGAATACCAAGCCACATGGGCGTATGACAGTATAGTTCACATATAAACATAGGTAAAGGATTAATAAAAGTATCAACAGTTTCCAGCAAACCCTGAAGACAAGATGTGCGAGTTCTATAAGCGAAAAGAAAAACAAAATTCCAAACATCACCAGCATTTTAATAAATAAGAAGACAGCTACAAGATTTATATCATACAAGTTAAAGGAAACAGAATATGATTTCTTTAGCAAAATTGTAGCTCCCATCTCATCAAATGTTACATGGTAGATTAGATACTATTGATGAGATGCTATTTAATAAGAATATTAGATTTCTGAACCCCCTAAAAAATAAGGTGACATCTATAGGACATCACAACTGATGACAAACTAACATGACATACGGCATCATCACCAAATCGATAATTCGCTCTTGCATTTCCCAAAACAAGAGATACCTTCTCAGTTGGCATCTCAGAATTTTCGGAATCCAATGGTAAATGTTTACTATCTTCTAGGCTTTCCTGATGAATGAGAAAAATATTTGGAGAACAATAGTGTAAAAGTATATAGACACATATTATAAAATTGCCACATCCTATGTTGTCACAATTCACAAAATAGATGAATAAGACATGCTAGTACTCTGCAACAATATATGGATTTGGACAGTGGTTATATATGCAATATTTGAATAAGAAACATATTATCACCCTTCATAGAAGTAATGATAGTAATTATCTTCACATGTTTAGCACCTCTTACAAGCTAGATTATTTTCTAATGAGCATATAACGACCAGTAATATTATATTCAAATTTTGTCAGAATGAAATTATACCTCTTCATCTTGGTTAGCATAAGACTTTTCCCTTCGTGTACTTGAAGGCTTAACATCAGGAGTTCCCTGAAACCAAGGAAGAGGCATCACTCCAAATATTTATGATTCATCTCACATTACTAAATTTGCATAAAACGACTGTTGCATTCAACCAATTTGTCTTACGACTTACTCACATTAAAGAGTGAAGAATGGGTATAAAAAGATTTCTTAGATTAGTGAAATGAATCAAAAGAACACTTGATAGCCGTTCAAGATACATACTGTGAAATGAATCAAAAGAACACTTACTAGCTGTTCAAGATACATACTGATTCATTTTGATCAAAAGAATTCTGCCTCCTACCTTTGGTAAGATTTCTCAGTGTACCCTTCAAGATAGCATTAGAACTAAATGTAAGTCACACCACAATTGAAGTATAATCACATATCAAAAGATTTGCATCAGAAAATTCTTTAAGAGAATTGGATTTGGAATGTTCAATATTTAATGCCTTCACAGAAGTTTCAGTGAGGAGCATATTGATAACACTCATTGATGCATGAATGTTTGCAACTTATGGATCATTTGAGAGTTAAAATAAGTATGTTTCCACGAGAACGTTGGCCAATAACCTTAACAACTAATAACCAAAGGCAAGGAATCAATGATATTAAGAACAAAGCTGAACGTACAATTTTACCAAGATATTCAATTTCAAGCTGGGAAAATTGAGTTATATAGACAGACCAGTAACTTGTTGTTTCGGTTAGAGGAAAATTTTTAGCAATTTTAGGAAATCAGTAGAAAAGATGGAGGGATAAATGACTAATATCTTCTCGAATGACCTTCCAATATTTCAGCCTACTAGGTTTATTCCAAGGAATCATCAATCCTTAAAAAAACCTAGTTATCAATCCCATGCCATTAAAGAAAAAAGGTGTTATCAAGAGTGCAAAATGAAAATATCAACCAGTTAGTGATGTCTACAAAATCTAATGAATATTGTTAAGAAAATCTAATGAATATTGTTAATAAAATGCATAATCGCAACCTGCATAAGCGCCAGAGAAGAAAATGCAACAAGATATGGTGAATACAAATACCCACTTACTGGAAACAAGTTCCATGAAGAATGATGGACCATTCAGCGTCAGAAAAGCTGAAATACAGAAACCATCTGCAGTAGGAGTGAAAAAAACCAACCAAATAAAGAACAAAGAAGTCATCCAAAATCGTCTCAAGCAACCCACTTCACGGAACCTTAGTAATCCTAAATGAAAGGAACAGCAAAGGGGAAAAAAGAAGAATGATGAAGAAGAAAAAGAAGAAGATGGATTGAGAGTAGAGAGCAGAGAGCAGAGACTAAAGAGGGGCAATACCGACATAAATCAATCAGCTATCTTCAAACGCTCCACTATAGGAGCTGGTGAAAAATTAGCTGGTTGGGTTGAATCAGCCAACCCAACCAGCTCCTAACCAAACAAGCAAATAGCTTATTGATATGAGTCAAACAGCTACTTTTAAGTCAAACAGCCAAAAAACAGCTAAAAAGCTGTTAACCAAACACAGCCTAATGTATTTGCCTTCTCAAAATAGCTGCTTATGCAATTTGAAAGTTGTAAATGAAGTAATTTACAATAATTTTTCAACCTTATTGTTTCTTGGATCTGCCTTTTATTTAATGCTTTGTGATTTCTATCTGTCAATTTATTCACTTTCTGGTGACTCTCTCTCTCGTTTTTTCTAAAATGATTTTTTGCATGATTTAAAGCAGAGGCTGATATGAGACGGGATAGGGAAAGGAAGGAGCAGGAACTGAAGAGGAGTCCTAAGGTTGACTTGAGTTTGTTTCAGGTGGATCCCAACCTGGAGCCGTTGTGCCCCCAGCAAAGCTAGGCGTGCCTATTCCAGGTGCTGAAATCAACATTGTAAATATAGTTAATGAACATTATCTTTACAGAGTAATGCGTCTTTTTAGTGCTTCCTATACTGGTTTTTTTATTTTGTTCTGAAGTTTACTCATTATGCGGATGCTTCAGCTGTGGTTTCCAGTGGGTCAATTGCTGCACAGGCTATAGCTGATGCTTTTGGTCGTGATAGGGGAGAAAACAAAAAGTCAAAATGGGATAAGGTTGTTGTCTCTGTGTACATTATCTGATTTGATAGCGGTAAAGATTAAATGCCAGTCTGATTATTGCGTATGCCTTAGGTTGATGGTGATGTCAGGAATCCTCCGCAAACTAGCGGGCAGGATTTGGCATCAGTGGCAGCTCATGCAACTCTTTTATCTGCTTCCAACGTTGGTACTGGATATTCTACTTTTGTGTAAGCTCTGTTGATCCATATTCGTCAAATTTGATACTATCGACTTTTTTTGTCCATGTTTATTTGTGCTTTGTGTTAAAGTATAGGGCTAGAACCAATAACTAATGGCTTTCTTCTATGGGAGAATATCTCATCATGCACGGTATTTGTTAAACGCAATTTGGAGGGATACTCCTGAGCATTGGGTGATCTTGTTAAACATTAATGATTTGAAATTTGGACTAAAATTTGACCCTTCACCAATGAAAAATATATTCTAGTTGACCTTCTCATTTTATTCTGGAAAATTTCTTCAATGATCGGAATCCTTTGGCAGAAATCCTGATGTAAAGAAACAGATGTCTGATTTGTTTAGTGCTGTCTAATACGGTGAAAGGTGTCTGGTGGCCCCTGGCTTTATATATCCAGATTTTTCAAGTCCTTGTGTTGCTCCACACTCTTGTATATTTAGTTACTCACCCACAATACTGATTTCCTGAAAACTATCACCAGATTCTTATTATCATCGGAGGCTAATTTGCTTTATCGTATAAAATTCTGTCGGTATAATGACTTTTATTCAGACTCTCATTAGAGCTCTCTCTCATTTTCTTCCGTCATTTTTGTTGGGATAGTGCATGTCATCATTGTCTGATGGGAGGAAGATTATGTACTAACATAGTATAGTTCTCAACGGCCTTAAGGTGTGGATGGTTAGTGATTCAATTTCCTTACCTGATGACAGGCAACAGAAGCGGCGAGAGGCAGAAGAAGATAGATCTAGTGAAAGGAAATTGGAGAGAAGATATTGAGCCCTGCAGAGTTACCTTAGGGCATTTACGAGGGAACTTAAAAAGAGAGAACTAAATTGTTCTTGGCATGAATTCATTGGGTTTTCCGTTTTCCTGGAATGAAAAATTAGGTTCAAGTGTACCATACATCTTCTTTTGTTGTATTCGTTCCAAAGTTAGAACAGGATCGAGCTCGGATCTGAGTACAACCTTTGCAGGATGGAGAAAGCGGCCTTTTGGATGTTGAGGCCTTTGCAGGATGGAGAAAGTGACTCGTATAAATACCAATTATGATTATTAACAGTTTCATATCTTACAAGCTGGATGGATTCGAATCAAGACATGGTCAGGCAGTCTCCAAAGAGCGGGGCCACTTGTTGACAATTCTGGGTGACTTTTTGACCTAAGCTAGCTTTCTGTCTTCTGGTTGAACTTGAACCTTTTCTTCTCTATTCAACGTGGTTGGTTGGTTTATTATGACTTGCACTTAATGTGATTGTATCACAGCTGTGGCTGTTTTTGAAAACGTTGTTTTCGAGTATCTGGTGTCCAGCTTTTCAATCTTTGTTGTATCAGGAAAAAAAAAAGAAAAGAAAGAGAAACAGAAAGTCTGGTCGTGCAAAAGTGATCCTTTTTGGGGCGGGTGACTAATCACCAATGCCCTTTCGAGTCAAAAGCAAACTTTTCACATGAACATGGCTAAATTCCAGGCCGAAGGGTCTTTCTTGAATTTGGTGATCAGCTCGTATTTGTTTAAGTTGGCATGGAATTCTAATTGTCCTTATTAGAAGGTGGAAATTTTGAGGCACGTAGAATACGAATGGAGGATCTCCCGCATCAATCATAACAGCCAATCTTACGAAGACCATGACTTTGTTCATGATGTTGAGAGTTTGAGAAAGACGTACATGACCATTTAAGAAACTTTAACATCAATGCAAGAGGGCTCGGACAGACTCAGATACCTAAATGCTTATGTCGTTTACCTCCGTCTTTGCATATGAAAATGAAAGACAGATACTACGTTCAGACCCACTTCACCAGTTTCAGTTTTCCTCGAGTATTATCTACTTTTATTATTCTTTAAATGAGATAAAATTAAAGAGCAGCTTGCAAATACTTCCATGCCAGTCTTTCTGTATCAACATGCTATTATTTCCTTCAATCTTCTCCACAAGTCCTCTTTTATACGTAGATTATCATAATTCTCTCAGGACAGGATCCTTTATTTAATTTTATGGTATCTTATTCTGTCTTATAAATCTCAGTTATTTATATATGCAGACTTCGTGTTTATTTATGCGGGACTCACATAAATAAATGCCTAAAATTTATTAGACACAATAAAACACTATAAAATTGGATAGAAGATTGAGTTATGTTTGACTTTGGTAAATAAGTCAGTGATTACTTTTGTTTGGTGTTATGATAAATTCCGTAGGTAGAGATATTCCTTGAAAATTATTATTCGTATATGCTATAGGTAATCTACTTTAAGTGGCAGAAGATGTGTTTAAATTGTCGTTTTATAGTAAATCCACATCCAACATTAATGTCGTGTTTAGAGATGCAATCATTTTGACTAGAAGAGAACTGGAAAAGTAACCACAAAGGTAAATGGCATTTAATATAAAAAATTAAACAAATAAATCCAAAATATTCTATTGAGATTGAGAGGTGTTAAAATCTTATTGGAAGCATATCAGAGCGAGTGCAGTAAGGCAACGGTCACATGCTGGTTTGGCAGTTCCTTAGGGGGCAATTTTGGAAATATGCAAAAAGTTAACGGAAAACTCTCACCAATGCTTAAACCAAGAACATATCAACTTTTAATGCCTCATTACAAAAAGGCCAAAGAAAAGCTTCCAGCTTTACCTAGTGCCATTTTCCTCTCTCTAATCTCTCCCTCTGCCTTTTCTACTTTAAAGTTTGTTGCGGTGAGTCAATCAAGTTGCATTGCTTACATCTTGATAGAATTCTACCGTCTCTCTCTTCGTATCTCTGGCAAGTTCAGTTCTTTGATTGACTTAGAGGCAAAATACTAGTTTTCAGTAGGGCGAAGGCCATGGCAGCTCCAAAACCAGAAGAGATAATTCATCCTCCAATGGACCAACTTCAAGGCTTGGAGTACTGTATTGACTCTAACCCATCTTGGGGTATGCCCATTTCTTTTCCTTTTGGGATCATGTAGTTTTTTTTTTTCTTTAATCTGAGTTTTTGGTTCAGTCTGGTGTGTAAATGTTTGTGACTCTTTGTCCAATTTGTGTGTGCTTTAAAACAGGAGAGGCTGTTGCTCTTGGTTTCCAACATTACATTTTGGCGCTAGGAACTGCTGTTATGATTCCTTCCTTCCTGGTTCCCTTGATGGGTGGTGATCATGTGAGTCAGTTTCTTTTATTTATGTTTTCCATTTCGTATGTTCTGTCTTTTTATGCCGATATGCTGTTGGTTGAGTGACTCTGAGAACTCTGCATTATTATTATTATTCACATTTCATAGATTCATCATCGAGCAAAAGCAACAGTTGCTTCTTTAAACCTTGTAAAGAAAACTTTAATGCCTGAAAGTTATTGCCAATACTTATTTTGATTATTCAGGGTGATAAGGTGAGGGTGGTACAGACTCTACTATTTGTAGAAGGGATCAACACCTTACTACAGACGCTGTTTGGGACGCGTTTACCGACAGTGATTGGAGGGTCTTACGCGTTTATGGTTCCCATTGTATCCATAATTCATGATCCTTCGTTGATGAGTATCCAGGACCAGCATTTGGTTAGTCTCATCTTCATTATTTCTGTTCTATATTTGTTTGACACACCGAAGTGGAATGTGTTAATGTGAGGATTGGGTTACTTGACACAATGTATGAGTGACCCGTTTTATATATTTTTGTTTTATACACTTTTTTTTTTTTATGCTCATAAATCGTTTACTGATTTCCAAGAACTCCTTGCTTTCCTGCACATGGTGCAACGAGTTGCTTGTGATTTGATATTTGAATGCACAATCCCATTACAGTATACACGAATTTACTGTTTGTTAATCTTTCCTTTTTGTTTTAAATAATGGGCTTATGTCCATATCCAGAGATTTCTTAGCACCATGAGAGCGGTCCAAGGTGCTTTGATAGTATCATCAAGCATACAGATTATTTTGGGGTACAGTCAATTGTGGGCTATTTGTTCCAGGTACTTCCTTCTCTAGGGTGTATGTTTGTTTCATATTCTTAATTATGAAACAATTTTAGCAACACCTATGTCACTGATAAAACTCATTCATATCTTTAGGTTCTTCAGTCCTCTTGGAATGGTCCCAGTGATTGCATTAGTGGGCTTTGGTCTGTTTGATAGAGGTTTCCCCGTGGTATAGTGACCAATTTCGATGACTATTCACATTCCTTTTGTTCTTTGAACACAACACTGTTTTTGTAGTCTTGATTCTTACTCACAATTTCTGGTGCATCTGTATCAGGTTGGTCGTTGTGTAGAAATTGGCATTCCCATGCTCATCTTATTCATAACCTTTTCCCAGGTGTTACAACTACTCCTTTTAACTTTTTGATCTCCAGAATCAACTATTTTCTCATCATTATTTTAGGTAGTATATGCAAATGATAAGAGAAAATGGTTTTATGTTCTAAAGCATTTGCAGTACAATAACCAGGATTCTTCTACAAACAATCGTTGTAGTTCTGATAATTGTGGAGAGTGTGAACCTGAAAGAAAAAATGAAAATAAACTAGGGGTCAAACTGATTCTCCCTATTTACTTAAAGTTGTTCTGTTGTACCAGTACTTGAAGAACTTCCACTTCAGAAAACTGCCAGTATTGGAACGATTTGCTCTCCTCATATCAGTCACAGTAATATGGGCATATGCACACCTCTTAACAGCTAGTGGCGCGTACAAACATCGTCCAAGTGTTACTCAAGTTAATTGTCGAACTGACAGGGCATATCTCATATCTTCTGCTCCATGGTGAGCAACTAGCTATTTTCGTATTATATGGACTAACTCACACGAATACAACTAGACCATTCAAGTTGCCATAATCCTGGACTTAAGTTTGTTTTTAGTAGTTTTATTTGACAAAGTATCTGATTCAGGATCAAGATTCCATATCCTCTTCAGTGGGGTGCTCCTACCTTTGATGCTGGTCACTGCTTCGGGATGATGGCTGCTGTTATCGTCTCATTAATTGAGGTACTCTTGCAAATATAGGTAGTCAATTAGATATCTTTGTTAGCAAAAGTAAACTAACGTCTTCTTCAACAGTCAACTGGTGCATACAAGGCTGCATCACGTCTAGCAAGTGCCACGCCACCTCCGGCCCATGTTCTTAGTCGTGGTATAGGCTGGCAGGGCATTGGGATCCTACTAGATGGACTCTTTGGAACATTGACTGGTTCAACAGTTTCTGTGTAAGTGACTAATTATTCTAGATGAAGCTGTTTATGGACTTGGATGTTAGAAGTTTGTATATGTAATTGGACTAACATTCCAAGAACAACAGGGAAAACGTGGGCCTGCTTGGAAGCACTCGTGTTGGTAGTCGCAGGGTTATTCAAATCTCAACTGGTTTTATGATATTCTTTTCAATGTTAGGTGAGTGATGGACTTATCAATGGCTTAGATTTGTTGAATCTACCATTTGAGCTCATTTTCTTTAATACTTTACAGGAAAGTTTGGAGCTCTGTTTGCATCGATACCCTTCCCCATATTTGCTGCCGTGTATTGTGTGATGTTTGGATTCGTTGGTAAGAAAGTGCAATTTTCAGTTCCCTTTCTTATAAATTCTCTAGGAATTTATTTGGGATCTGATTTTTTTTTTTCCCCCTATGGTCAGCTTCAGTGGGATTGTCATTCTTACAGTTCACTAATATGAACTCCATGAGAAACCTTTTCATCACTGGTGTCTCATTATTTCTTGGTCTTTCGATTCCTGAGTATTTTAGAGAATACACTGCCAAGGCCTTTCATGGTCCTGCTCATACTAGAGCTGGATGGGTGAGTTCTCTTGCCTCTTCTTCTGCATAATGTGTGTCGAAGATTTGCTGAATGGAACCTAAAATTGGTGACCATTTCAATGATGTTGGATGGAATGAACATGTTGAAAATGAAGGATGCTTCTGTGAATTTAATCAATTTTCTTTACTGTTTGATGGTGCAGTTCAATGATTTCCTCAACACTGTCTTCTTTTCTTCGCCAACTGTTGCATTGATCGTCTCTGTTTTATTAGACAACACATTGGACTATAAGGACAGTGCCAGGGACAGAGGAATGCCTTGGTGGGTTAAATTCAGGACTTTTAAAGGAGACAGCAGGAATGAGGAATTTTACACCCTTCCTTTCAACCTTAATCGGTTCTTCCCTCCATCTTGACCACACACTTACCAAGAGAAGGACGTTATTGGAAAAGCATCATTTCCATATGTGAAGTTTTGTGCTGGTATATATAGATAGCAAAACAAAAGATTCATCTGTTTTGCTTCTGAAGGATAAAACTTCTTCTTTTTGTCTTTTTTTCTTCCTTGCCCTATTGATTCTTCATGTATATGGCTCGGATTGCTAAGGTTTATTACTATAAAGCTGATTTATAGTGAGGGAGACACAGCCCAGTTTGAATTGAAACAATGTGTTTATTAACAGAAAAGAAATAAACCAGGAGGACCCTGTTCTATGTACAACCCCTGGTTAATTCGTTTATAAAGATCAGGTAGTTTTGGTTCAATGGGCAATGGCATTACAAGAGGCCACTTGAATAGCTTTTGTTAGGAATGCATGCTGGTCACCACAAGGTCTTCTTGCACATGCATTCTGGACATCTTGGTTGTCGATATACGCTTCGACCAAAACCCCTTACACGCACCCTTTGGCCTTCCTGAATCATTTTCCTTATCCTATCTTCAAAACTGTTCCACTCTAATGTTTTGTTCTCTGACAAAATTCCTGCTAGCCTTTTCTTGTTAGGCCGCAAGGTAGGAGCACGGCCATCACCATAGTATGTCCGAAACCCAGAAACCAGGGAAGATAGTTGGCTTCCAGAGTCAGTCATCGCAAAGACATCAGCAGTTGCACAAGCGATGAAGTCCAGTGCTGCTAGCTGCATCCAAAGCATTTGTCCACAGTGTTGTGACACAGAAGGTATCAAACAAAGTTATATGGAGAAGCTTTTAGCTTACCTGTGAAGAAAAGTTCTTGAATGGTGCAAGTTCGCCGGGTGTTAAGAGCGTTTCTTTTGTGACTAAGTTAGGATACAGTCTGGTAAAAGGCTTCATCCTAGACTTTCCCCCATATATGTGAGAGCCGGCAAGATAAATGTAAGTCCCACGTTTGAATCCAAGACCGGCAAGAACAAGTGCTGCTTCTTCCGGTGTTAAAGGACATCTCCCTTGCTTCCTTAGCTCTGATGAAGAGACAAGCCTGAATAGAACCGTGACACGAAAGATATCCAATTCAAAATATTGTCAGAGAAACACACAATTTTTAAAAGCCAAGTAATTCTTACTTTGAGTTTCTTAAACGTTCTATAAGAAGAGGGAAATGACTCTCTCTATAAGCTTGAAGTTCCCTTTTTTCATTTTCTCCACCTCCAAAGTCGCATAAAGAGTAAGCAACCATATCCACTTCAAACCTCAAATGTAAAGCGAGATATCTGGACGAACTTCTCGTTGTATCATGCTTTCTGGAGGGACTACTGGGCATAAAGTTGCCAAGTAGTTGTTTATCCAACATGCTCTGTGCAAGTTCATATTTCCTTATCCTTCTGATTAGCAACGAGGCGATTTGTTGAATCTTTGGAACAAACTTCAACGCATGGAAGTTACATTTGCACCTTAACCTCTGCACAAATATATTCTTTGCGTCACAAAGTCAATACTGGAAATTAAATTCCGAAAATAAGTCAATACTACAAATGAAGTGCATGCTCTAATGGAGGGTGAGTGGTAGCATCTCTATCTTTTCTTCTTTGCCTTTAATCATCAAAACTCTCTCTCTCTCTTCTTTTGCAAGGCTCTCAGCCACCAGAACATTTGATTGCCATATGATTTCTCTAGAGTGATGGGATTGATTCAGCGAATTTCACAAAATTTTCAAATAGATATGTCAATTATGAGCTTCTCTGTTAGCTGCAATAGTTCTTATGCAATTTTAATGTCCAAGGCATACCATTTACCTGAAGTTTTGAAGGCAGAGGATCAAAGCCAAGTCGATTTCCAAATCCAAGGAAATGCACAACCCCACTCTGTAATAACAAAGGAAGCACTTTCTCAAGGTAGTCAATGGGCTTTGCCTCCTTAGGAATGTCAGCATCAGTAATCTGTTAAAGCACACAGAGCTGTTAAAGATAATTGTGTAAACAAGTAGGGAGTTGCAAAGGAATTCTTAGAAAGATCAAAGATACATACTAGGCTACCCAGTGCTTCAATATCTATGGATTTCAAGTGAGAAGGAAGATCCTTCACAATTTCTACGTCCTCCTTCATTATATTCATAAAGTACTCTTCTTGATAGATATCACCAAACTGGCTGCATGTCCATGAAAGAGAACAGGTAATGAGAAGTGGTCAATGCTTACAAGATGCACAGTTCAAGGAAGCTCTTGATGTCTATACATAAAATACCAGACCTAGGATCCTTCCATACATTGCTATATAGAAATCGTGGGAGAACTAGAGTTGCATTAAGTAGGGATGCCAAAGCAACCGAGTTGCAAATCTGCAGACAGAATGATTGCATTACTTAAGCTTCTGAATGCAACAATAAGCATTGTTAAACACAACACAAAGATGTGCATATAACTCTTAATCCGTACGCCCTTCAGCCTCTAATGCTGTTTAGACACCTGCTAAAGCTTTGTTTATTGCTTAGGTCTTAGGAGATTCCTTTTCTTCTCATCTCCACAAGGTGACCATAAAATGCGTATGAATAATATAATAAAGGGAATTGCTTCAACCAAATTCGCAACAAAAGTGGCTAAAAAATGTGAAAAATGTTACATGGTCTTAGTAAAATGTAATTGGAGTAGCAATGGAAATTGATCCACTTTGATCCACAAGTCTTGCGTTTTCCTGTAACCGGCCAGTGCCTTGCTTTCTATCCATTGCTCTCAGTCATATGATACACGAGCTAACTTCAATCAAATGGAGAGCTTGCTCATGGTGACAGTTTAAAATCACGTTAAGAAGATGAAAAATGATAAAAGGGTGGAAAATGGAAATTAGGAGAAAATCCTAATAGAACACATCTTTTATCTTTCATTCCATTACCACGAAAAGCACAGTTGGATAAATGTGGAAATTTGTATAGATTTTCTATGACAGATATCATTCATCTTTCACTGTGTTATTAGGAAAAAGGACTTGGGATACGTGTGTGGCACTTACAGCAACTCTTTGTTGATTGAGACCTCCGTTTGCGCTGATTAAAATATAGCCATTCCTTTTTCCAGAATTCCCTGATTCATCAAAAGAGTTTTAGGAATAAACATACCGCTCCGATCGGTATTTCAGAGGTAACACTTCAGCTATAAGTTATCATACATAGCATTAGCTTATATGCAAATGAACTACCGTAGAATTCTTGAAAGTCAATTGATCACAAGAAGTCACCTATTTTTTCTGAATATTTTTTGTCTGCACAAGGTTTCCATGCAGATGCCTCCTGGTATGGCTCTTCCCAGAAACCCGATTTCTCTTGCTTCCGCTCTTTCTAAGGCAAAGTAAAAGTTTTAGCTCCAAAAGTTGTATCTATTATAATCATCCACCTATTTGACCAAAAAATAAACTCTGAAGCAAACCTCTGCGAGAGCAGTAGAAGCCAAATTCAAGAGTCGACCATACATCTGAATTGGTGGTTTTACTTCATCAATGTAGGCGATGCTAACCTCCTTTGGATCAGTGTTAAAGAAATCTGTATCAGTTAATCGCAATCTGCCGTATTGTTTCCTAATCTTAGTGCATCTTTATTCACTTGTAAAATTCTGACGAAATGGAAGGACCAGGGGACAAAGGCATAGCCACACACAAAATACTTGACTATTGCATTTTGAAGTTTGTCTATAAGAAACTTGACAGGTTGTGTACATTTATATAATGATATTGACACATTTATTCATGTAAAAGTCTTTCTATGATTACCAGAAGTTTCAATCAGAGCATCAAACATACGGCACAATGCAGGTCAGATGCATTTGCAGATCAGATAACTGGAACTAAGAGAATTTGCACCAAATAGAATCATGCTCATCATCTAAAACAGTATAACTGGAACTAAGTGAAGCTACTCCAATTAAAATCATAATTATCATCTAAAACAGTAGAATGTGGCAATGCTAGTTTTTGATTCTGGGGCTTCCCTAATAAAGCCTTATCGAAATGATACCTTGGAATCACTTGATATGCTTGAGGCTGAACTATTCCGAATGTATATTGAATCAAAGATGGACATCATGCAAGAATCAAGCACGAAAAGAGATCCGACAAGTGCAAAAATATACAGAATTGAACTGACATGATTGCGAAACCAAACATGCCTTTTCCCAACATTAACTCCTCTACAAGGACCAAGTTTGGCATGCTCATATTTCTCGCTATGAAGCAATAATACTTTGGTCTTGTAATGATTATCCCCTCCCGAAGGTCTCCTTACAAAAGTGGGATCACTACCTGCTACACTTTCGGAACTTAGTATCTGATAATCTTTCATCCCATCTGATAAACCACAACGTGTACATTTTGGTGATCCTTGTTTTGCCATTATATCATTGTTTCTTTTAGTAAAGCTTCAGCTGCTAAAACTAACGAGACCTCACAACGACATTGAAGCCTCTAGTTCACCTTATTTTTCTGATCCATTTGTATACTTTATCCCTTCACACCAACCCAATAGAGAAAACTGCTAAAAATCAGGTTTGGTGGCACACCAGAAAACAAGAACTAAAAATTACTAACATTTGGTCCTGAATTCAAAGTGAAGCCAAGAAGTAGGTTTGAGGGGGGGTGATATATGTAAACGTCGAAGTTTGAGTGGAATGCAAGACATTATTTGAAAACTCACCACTTCAGAAACTAACCTTCAAAACTAAGTCTCATTTCTGCAAAAGCAACTTGCTACCAAACGCAGAGCAACAACAGAAGCATGCATTTTTTCAAGGGCATAACATTGACATTGATTTCTTCGTGCACACTTAAATAGCATGGAAGTAAAAGAAAGGAGTGGTGGAAGAGACAGAATTTTGATTCGTCTGATTTTGGCGGGACCTTTCAACCAACTCATGTTATTTATGGGTACCCAAGTGGGCTTGGATTCAACAGAATCGGTAAAGCGTTTAATCCAACCAAATTTGCTTACACCTTTTTTAGATCAAGGGAAACAAGGACAAGGAGATTTTACATCTCCCACCCAAGAGGAGATGGTCCGTTCTGTCCTGTCCCATTTAATACTATGTAGTTACTACAGATCAGGGACCCACCCCAACAAAGGTTTTAGGTATCCTGTTCCTACTCTTTCAGTTTCTGTAACAGTTCATTAAAACACACACAAACGTTACGGGTAGGAGTGGCAGTTGTAAAGACTTTCAAGTACATCTGTATAACAAAGAATTGGAAGATAGGAAAAGATAATGAAAGAGATAAAACACACAGAGAAATTAACTTGAAGATTGCTACTTTTATTGAATAATCAACAGCTATTTATAATAGCTTTACATGAACATGGAATGAGAAAAATTAGGAAAACAATCCCATTAACAACATGAAAGAAGGAAATAAACTACCCACTAACTTAATTAAACTACCCACTAACTTGATTTAAACTACCCACTAACTTGATTAAACTACCCACTAACAATTAATTAAGGAACAAGAATGAATAAAGTGCACGCATAACACATGGCATGTGTTTATTCAGTGTTGAGTTTTACACTAATTTTATCACTAGCTGTGATGGACGAGACAACAAATCCCTTCTCTCCACGAGCACACAACTTTCATCTTTCCTCTTAGGAACCTTACTCTCTCCACAACTATCTTTTCACCTTCTATAACAATAGTTGCAACAATACCTTCATTTTTTTTCTTGTTAAACTCTAATCTTACAGCAGAATTATTTTATAAGCAGTTCTAGATTGTTTTAGACTTTCTAATACATAAGATCCTCAAAAGAGGCTAGTGTAGAGCATAATTGTCTCTGCACTAAGACAGATAGTCACATGACTCAAGACTTGAAGCTTTCAGGAGAGGAAGAATTTAAAGAGAATGGAAAACATTCAAACCAAACTTCATTACTAAACTTCAACTATTTTTACAATCTAACTTGACTTTGCTTATAATTGAAGAGGAGCCTTGCTTTTATAGGAGAAGCAAGGATAAGAAAGTAAATCTCCCTAAGAGACATACTCATTACAACTTTAAAAAAGAAAGTAACTTTAAAATACAATGATCACACCTTTAATAAATCTACTTTGAAAAAATGAACTACTTTTCTAAAAACAAACAGTGTGATGATAAGATGGAATCTTGAATAGTAGTTTGTAGGCTACAAAGATTCTCTTTTATCAACAAACCCAAAACAAAAGCAAACTCCTAAAAAGACTAGTCTCACGTTAATGGGTTAAAGAGATGTCAGTATCACCCATCTCTTTATCAATTTGTTCAATAAGTTGATGGATATCAGTAGTAGCACAATTGGGAGGCCATGGGCTAGAAACAGGACTAGATTCTTGTGCAGGGATGGAAAATTGGTTGGAATTCATGTATTTGGGAAATGTAGGACAAAGAATGTCGCCTGCTCGTATGTGGATAACATGATCATCTACTAAGGTCCACCGATTTATGGATGGAGTGATGATCAGAGTGAGAAGAGCAGTAACTCTATAATAAGGTCCAAGAGATGTGTAGAGGGGACTAAGCTTTCAAATTGATTTAATTGGTATAAGAAAGAATGCAATTCTTCTGTTAAGAATATGCTTTCTTTAGGCCAATATGTAGAAGCACGCCAAACTGGAGATGATTGAATGTACATAAACGTCCAGAGTCACCCATACAATAGGGTCGGTGGATGAGATAGACAGCATAAGCTTTTTGATTATCCTCAGAAGAGTCCCTTAGGCGATGATGAGTTAAAATCTGATACATATCAATACGCAATTTATCCAATGGTTGAAACCATTCCAGAAAAGTCCATAGGAGTGAACCGGCATTGGTTGGATCAGACAGATGTCTATAAACATGAAGAGGAGAAAAAGAAACAGAACAAGCTTAAAGGGCAGAAAAAGCCCAGAGATGCCAAAGTCATGGATATTGTCATAAATATGATACATGAGATTGTAGGGGGTAATAACATCAAAAAAATCCAAGAATTGGTAAAATGTCAAACTTGAGAAGGGTCAGATGTAGATAATAAAACAAACTTTGATGGAGAAACAGAAAGAGTTCTGCAATAGTGGTTGGAGGTTGAGAAAACAAATGAGGAACTTATTTTTTGTATTTTACAAACTTAGGAAACTCCATCAGCCAATACAAAGGATTAGGAAGGTTCAAAGAAGAGGAAATAAATAAGAGAGGTTTAGTTGGTCTAGAGAGATAGTCAACAAGTGTTTTATGGTGTAGTTGACTATTGGGAATCTTTTTCTTGGGTTGATCAAGGATTTTTGGAAAAGAGATGTTTTCTATTTCAATGACAAAATGATAAGAAGTGAGGTGGAAAGCAAACTTTTCAATACCTCTTTTGACAGCAAGAATCTCCTTATAACTGATATGATAGTGGCATTCAAAAGAACTCAATTAGCCACTTATATGTCCACAATAATATTGAATGCCATTGATTTCTTCGATGAGCACATCACCCCAATGGGTGTCATTAACATCAATCTACAAGATGCGTTGTCCTGTGTCAGGAATCTTTAAAGGTGGAGGATCCTGACAAATATGCTCTAAATGCTAGATAGCCTTGGTTTGTTCTATCATCCAAGGTGGTGGATTCTTTTTCAAAAGCTTAGATAAGCTTGAAATGTAAGCTGCCACGTATGGTATGAACTCACGAATATAGTTAACAATCTAGGAATTATTGTATCTGTTTCATAGTGAGATGTTCATCAGGAAAATGTAACAAATCTTGTGCAATATATGGACCAGACTGATAGAATCCATCTTTGAAATGCATACCCAGAAATTCAAATTTTTTAGTGCCAATGATGCTTTCTGAGGCTAAAAATTAATATTATACTGTTTAGTAAAATCCAAGAATTGTTGCAGTAAGGCTTGATGTTTCTCATGGTTTGAGAACAAAAGAATATCATCGATGTAAATAAATGCATTATAGAGGATAAGCTTATAAATCTTGGTCATTGTTTTTTGAAACAGTAATGGGCGACTTTAAGCATAAATGACATAACAGCCCATTCATATTATGCATAGGGAATGTAGAATGCAATCTTGTATCTTTCAGTTGGGTGAATACCCAGTTGCCAAATCATACCTTAAGATCAAACTTGGAAAAGATAATATCTTCTTTGAGAAATATCCTGAGTATTGATATTTGGAAGAGGAAACTTGTCATCTTGCATAAATACATTAAGAAGTTTATAGTCAATGACTAATCTCTTTTTCCCACGTATTTATTTTAAACGTTTATTGACATCAAAAGCATAGCAAGCCTAATCTGACTTTTTGAGCTCAATAAGTCCTTGCTTCAAAAGGATAGCGCACTCATCTTATACAAGCTTTAGATCATCAAGGTTCATCCCTAGATGTGTGGCTTTTGTAGGATTGATATCCTTATTCTTCTTAAAAGGTAGAATTATGAAAAAGTCAGCATTTTTTCATAGAGGATACGGGTGAGAAAATTGTGCATAAGATTTAGGATAATATTCTAACGGTTTATCTCTTAGTGCAGTGTAAAGTGTAGGAACTTGGGTTAGTTCAAACATATTCTTTTTTTCAAAGTATGGACTAAAAAATGATCGACACCTGAGGTTTGTGGGTAGGATCTGTAAAGGTGAGGCTTTACTGTAAACATCCATACCAATGAAAATGCCTGGGCTAGGTAGATTGCTTCTAAGAACTTTAGTCCAAAATGTACAATGAGGAAAGAATCGAATTCTGGTTCTTCTTTTGGTGATTATCCCAATCTTGAAGAAGTTATCATCAGTAGTAGTAAAATATTCATCATATGAAATCCATGCGTCAAATGATAAGATATAGGGATTCATGATCGTATGACTGGATCCAGTATCCATAAACCCAATAAATTTAATGGGCTTATCATATTATCTTATTGAAAAAGTTAAATCTGGACATATAGTTGTTGAACTGGTATACTATCTTGTTTCATACATGTCTGTTGTAGCATGTATAGTGAATCATCCTCTAGAAAGACAGAGGAGTCAGAGGATTCTTAATCTTCAGAAGTTGTAATTGAAATAACAAACTTTGTGTCCTCGACTTCTTGCAATTGTTCTTTAATCAAATCTTCAAAGTTGTTGGAATGAATAAGCAGAATTGATTGCATCTG
>JANTPM010000002.1:24982320-24997415 GCA_025434745.1 Erythroxylum divaricatum | reverse complement strand
CACCTCAAAAGAGGAATTTAACAAGAGTCAAATTTGTACTACAAATCTTTGTCTTTGTTTGGTGTACTAAACAAGGAGGTAGCCACCTCCTTATATAGGAAAGAGTCTTGCCTCAAATGTTGTCCCCAACCAATATGGGACAACAAAGAGCCAAACTCAACATGTCAGAGAGAAAATATCCTGAAGAAGGAGACAATGAAGAAAGTAGAGAAATTGGTTCAAGGATGAATGAGTGAAAATGATGCAGCTCGTACAGAGTTTAGATCTCTGGTTTAATATTATGGTGTTTTATTGTGTGTAATGAATCTCAACCGTGTATTTATGTGGATCTTATGTAAGTTTTGTATGGATCCTACAAAATAAATAATTGAGATTTTATGAAACAAAATAAAACAGAGTAATAATAGACAGAAAATCTTAGTTCGCTCATAAATGAAGAGTGAGGGATCTTGCTTTCTCCCTTATTGCAAAGGAAGGCCTCTCTTCCGTCGTGATTATGTGGACATCTTGAAGTCTTTTAACCCTTCTTTATTTGCACTCTGTAGAGGAAAATGCTTGTTTTCATTAGAACCATATTCTTCTTCTTCGTCATATGTATTATTCAAAATAATAAATACGTGTTATGTTAGAGGTAACGTTCTGAAAATGCTAAAGCCATTTGGTGCGTACATATTAGAACACGTTTGTTTGTTTTTAGGTCATACCGTAAACATATATCTACAAATTCTTCACTACAATTCAAGGTCGTACAAGGGAAGCGCTTGAAGTTCCATAATTCAATGAACTTAACCTACAATTCAAGTTCAAGCAAGAAAAGGGCTTCAAATTCATTCAATGAAAATCACATTGTAGCAATTTGTGCTTGTACGGTGCAAGAAGAAAAAGGCACGTTCACACAAATGACAGCTTCCGTTTTGGATCCGATTGACTAACACAGCGACAAGCTCCTGAAGTGCCTCCATTTTCTTCTTCTTGTTCTTGTTCACGAGCACGCTTGGTTTTGGTCAAATCCAGACTTCTAGAAAATACTTTGTTTGACCTTACCACTAAGGTAAGCCCCCTTTTCGGGCTTTTTTCGCCTCATCACATCCTCTTTTTCCCCCTTCCATGTGAGATATTTATTTATTTATTGGATAATAGGACTTTTCGTGATATTAACATTTTTACTAAGAATAATGTGGTATGGATTAATTACATATTACATGACATATCATTTATGAAATTACATGTAAATGAAAATCTACCATGAAATATTCCAAGACTTGTGAAACACGTACGCCCAAGGGTTGGGAGCAGATACGAAATACACGGACCGTGTAATTGGGGAAGAAGAGTAGACGACCAGATGTCGGCTGCTTTCTAAATCAACTTCCCATTTAACCTTCGAATTCCAAGTACTATGTTATTCAACATAAATATCTTGATTCAGATGTTTTTAGTAATAATTAAATGTAAGCATATTTTAATATATTAAATCTCCTTCTCGTACTAATCATTTACCCGTATCATTTTTTATTAGTTAAAAAAATACATATTATTAAACTTTTTCAAATTTTACAATTAAGCGAAATTTATAGTAAATTCTTCCCAATTTTCTTTAAAGAGAGATTCTTGTTTATACTAATTATAAACATAAATTAGATGATGTTATACTTGATACAATAACAACCTGTATTTTTTATCTGTATATTCTTATGTATTAATTAATAATTTTAGTTTAAATAAATAATAATTTATATTCAACTAATTATGATTAATTAATAGCATCAGCAAAAAAGATTAGAGTATAATAATGTAGTCATATAGATGCAGAGAATGGCAAGAGAATAATACTTTCAATAGCTGGGACACTTTGAAGCCTGCGCTACGGCGTTGCGTTTGTGTCAAAGATGTCATTTCAAGGTAGAGCGAAGGACAAGAACGTAAAGGCGCCGATTTCCCATTTATTTTTTAATTATTTAAACCTACCATTTAGACACTCCTCTTTGTTTTGTCGGAATGCGTGCCAATTGAAACTGCTCTCATCTCTCTCAAGCGCACTTTTCTCTCTTTCTCTCACTGTACTAAGCACAGATCACCGGCTGACATACTTCATTCTCGCTCCTCAAATTTCTCTCCCTTGTTTTGTTTTTTTTTTGATAAAAAGATCTCTTCATTGTTGGCGGAGACCGAGAGGGCCTGTGAGAGGCATGGTTAGGGTTCTTTTCTCTGTCCTCATTTCTCTTCTTCCTTGAAAGCCCCAGGAAGCTTGTTCTCTCTTATTATGCAACTACCTCCAGTGGCTCTCTTCGTAGAGAGGGCCCTTGCTTTTAGCTGATTTGGGTTTCTCTTGTTTTGTTGTCTAGGCTTGTTTTAAAGAGATTTGATGGTATGGAGCTGGATTGTTGCTTTGGTTGTAGGTTTGGTGAGATTAGAAAACAGCTGGTTCTGAGAGGTGGGATGTGTGTGTTTGTCCTTGTGTGTGAGAAGGAAGTTAGTGTAGATGTTTTGGATTCTTGCTCTTTTGTGATTTAAAGCTCGCTGTTTTTGGTGGTGGTTGTTATCTTCTTCTGGGTTAAAAAAAAAGCCAAAGTTGTTTTCTTCTTTCTTTTGTGTGATAGTTAAGGGAAGGAAATAGAACTATACGGGGAGGTTACCGACGTATTGGCCTTCAAGCCCCTGAAAAACACACTCACCACCTGACTTTTACGTTCCACTAAATCAATCTCCTCTCTCTCTCTCTCTCTCTATATATATATATATATATATTTATACCCTAATATTCTTGCTTGAGCTTCATTGTTTGGCTCGAAATCTTTCATATTTCTGCAGATTTCTCTGTATCACACTTTCAAGGGGACGGACTTTACTGGGAAGAAAGAATCTTAACCCATAAGTCCCCCAAACCAAGAAAAGAGAAACCAAAACGAACGTATCTTTTGTTGTAGAAGTACCCTCTCTCTTTAATCATTTGGCTTTTTTCGTGGGTCTGGTTTTAGTGTGAGAAATGGCGATGGCGGTGGCACAGCACAGAGAGAGCAGTAGTGGGAGTATAAATAAACATCTAACTGATGCGGGGAAATATGTACGGTACACGGCGGAGCAAGTGGAGGCGCTAGAAAGGGTGTACACTGAGTGCCCAAAACCTAGCTCGTTGCGTAGGCAACAGTTGATCCGAGAGTGCCCCATTTTGGCTAACATCGAACCTAAGCAGATCAAAGTCTGGTTTCAAAACCGCAGGTTAAGATGCGCTCAAGTAACTCGAAGATCGTTTTGTTTGCTTGCTTTCTTTGGCGCTTCTCTACGTGTTTTCTTATGTGGTTGATCAAGTTTTTAAGTCATGCACCCGGGCACGTTGGTTTAAAGTTTTGATTTTTTGACATCTTACGCATTAATCTGTAGCAACAGCTTTTGGTCGTAGTTGCTCAAGCTACTTTCTTTCTTTAACTTTTGTAGTTAAACATTTGTTCAATTACGGCAAAGTTATGACGCTAGGTTTATTACATTTCTAGCTACGACATCATGCAAATGCAATTGTTTTGCATATTTTTTGCTATATCTAAACTTGTCTTGGGCATATATCTTTTTTCTTTCAATTGGGTTTTGCGTGAAAAAGATAAGCATGGAGTAACACAGCTCAATGTGAGATACGGTGAAGGAAATTTTTAGGAGTCTCAGACAAAATGGTGTTTTGGATATGCAGATGTCGAGAGAAGCAGAGAAAAGAGGCTTCAAGACTCCAGACAGTGAATAGGAAATTAACAGCAATGAATAAGCTGCTGATGGAGGAGAATGATCGCCTGCAGAAACAGGTGTCCCAGCTGGTTTGCGAGAATGGGTATATGAGGCAACAGTTGCAAACTGTTAACGTATGCTCTACTCCTTTCTTACTTTCACGAAGTTGCTTTCCCCGTTTGTCCACTATCCTTAGATCTTCTAATCTTCAACTTATCTGGGCATTTGTAGTCCTATGTGACTCCATAATGATGCCAATTTGTATCCTACCTTTATATAAACAATTCTTAATTACTTTTGTTTTATTGAAAGCTAATTCTTAGAATCAAGAGCTAAACTAGCAGTGTATCTACATTTCAAATATTTCTTCAAGTTGTAACGATTTTTTAAAGTAAAGCGAAGTAGAAACTCCTTTTTATGTCTGCATTTCTTTTAAAATTTAAAATGAGGATGCTTTCATTGGAGCAGTGTTTTAGAGTAATGAAAGAATTGGAATAGATATCTTACGCATGAATGTTTTGCTCTCTCATGCATAGAATATTGTCTGCAGGCAACAGCAACTGACGCAAGCTGTGACTCTGTGGTTACTACTCCTCAGCATTCACTGAGAGATGCTAATAACCCTGCGGGGTATTCTTCTAACCAATGGCTATTGTTCTGTAGCTTTTGCACATAGCAATGGCTCACTCACACACACCTACATAGATCCAGTATCAACGGATGCACTTGAATTCCACATATTTTTATGCTGTAACTAACTTGAGAAGTTTGACAGACTCCTCTCCGTTGCTGAGGAGACCTTGGCAGAGTTCCTTTCAAAGGCTACGGGAACTGCTGTCGATTGGGTCCAGATGCCTGGGATGAAGGTTTTTCATTTCTATTTGTCATTGACTTCTATTAGTCTTTTCAAATGCAATCGGTGAACAGTCACGTCTAAATTAAGGTTTTTTTCTTCCTCAGCCTGGTCCGGATTCGGTTGGGATATTTGCAATTTCACAGAGTTGCAACGGAGTGGCAGCTCGAGCCTGCGGTCTTGTGAGTTTAGAACCTACAAAGGTGTGGGCTCAGTAATTTGTAGTTTTTGCAGGATACCTTAATTGACTTGTTTGTATTCAGCATTTCTTGTCAAGTGCACTGACTGATCGGGGTAAATTGACAGATTGTGGAGATCCTTAAAGATCGTCCATCTTGGTTCCGGCATTGTCGGATCCTTGAAGTTTATACCATGTTTCCTGCAGGAAATGGTGGAACAATTGAACTAGTCTATAGCCAGGTGAAATAGCATGAGTGAATTTTTCCGTCTGCAATTTCCTGTAGGCCTTTAACACTCCATCCTTTTGAGTTATGAGGTTGAAAATTTGCTCAGATATATGCCCCAACTACACTGGCATCTGCACGGGATTTTTGGACACTGAGATATTCAACAACTTTAGAAAATGGCAGTCTTGTGGTATGCATACTTAGATTATCTAACGTAGTCCTGTGATTTGCTGCCAAAACCTAATGAGTAAATGTATACCTTTGTGGTGTATAAGGTATGTGAGAGATCTCTTTCTGGATCTGGTGCTGGTCCAAGTGCAGCTTCTTCCACACAGTTTGTGAGGGCTGAAATGCTACCTAGTGGCTATTTGATAAGGCCATGTGATGGTGGAGGTTCGATTATCCACATTGTGGATCACCTGAATCTTGAGGTACAAACTTTAACTTGAAGCTTTTTAAACTTCTCTGGAGTATAAAAAGTTAAAATCATTCACACCTGTTTTTAGGCATGGAGTGTGCCTGAAGTATTGCGACCACTTTATGAATCATCAAAAGTAGTGGCCCAGAAAATGACGATTGCTGTAAGTCAAACCTGCCCGATTTGGTTTTGTGAGTTTGAGCTGATAATGATGTATTATTTCATTCTCTAGCCGGATTTGATTCTATGGCATATGATTGGATGACCTAGGGGGTGATAAATAATTAGTTGAGCCTGCATAGTAGAGTCAGTTACTTGATCTACTGTAATGACTGGTTTAATAACATCTAATTACGGCTTGACCTTTTTTTCTTCATTGTTAGGCCTATTAATAGGAATTTTGTTATTCTTTTTTACGTAAACGTATCAAGTTTTAAAATTACTAGATATTTCCCTCCAAGTCAGTTAGTGCCTGAAGTGTGGCTTGCATAGTTAGGACAAATTTCAAAATCCAATCCGTATTAATCCTTCTCCTCCCTCCAGAAATAGAACTAATACATGAAATAACATGTATAAATTATTTCTTTGAAGGCCCTGCGCTACATCAGACAAATAGCTCAGGAAACTAGTGGTGAGGTGGTCTATGGTTTGGGCAGACAACCAGCTGTTCTAAGGACTTTCAGCCAGAGATTAAGCAGGTATCCTTGTATAGGGAACCTTTTCAAGGAGTCAAATTCATTTCTGCATGTAGAACTTTCTGTTTGTGTTTTAATACATATTGTTGTCTGTACCAATGCCTGAATTCTTCATGCCCTCTGTGCTATGGTATCTTGTAGGGGTTTCAATGATGCCATCAATGGTTTTAATGATGACGGCTGGTCATTGATCAATTGTGATGGAGCTGAAGATGTAATTATTGCGGTTAATTCAACCAAGAATTTAAGCAGCACTTGTAGTCCTGCTAACTCACTTTCTCTCCTTGGAGGAGTTCTTTGTGCGAAAGCTTCCATGCTCCTGCAGGTCAGTCCAAAGTCCGGCAACATCAATTTCCTGTGATTTCACTACTGAATGTTTTCATCTTACAAATTAATTTGTTTGTGTATCTTGCTTTGTTGAAAGTGCTTTGAACTTTTGAATCCTGGCTCTATGTGATTGATTTTAAGCCCCAATTGTGAAAGAATGTGGCATGTTTGTCTCATGCCATGATTTATGGTGACTTAAGATTTAATTTGGTTGTTGTACTTTTATAACTAGTAGATTATTTGTACTTACTATTGAAAACATGGAACTTTAGATGGATGTACTGTTCAAAACTATCAGGATGTGCTATGGTTCCCTTGCTTTGGGCGCCCATTTACAAAAGGAGATTGTGAGCTTTGAGGTTGACTGTTGTATTATATTAACTGGAGTTCTGCAAAAATTGTGTACCTGTAATCATGCTTATTTCTAAAATGAACTTTCACAAAGCATGGTTTTGACATTAATGGAGTTCTTCTTGTGTTTTGCTGATAGAATGTCCCTCCTGCTGTTCTTGTTCGCTTCCTAAGGGAACACCGATCTGAATGGGCTGATTTCAATGTTGATGCCTATTCTGCTGCATCATTGAAGGCTGGTGCGTTTGCATATCCTGGGATGAGGCCTACAAGGTTTACCGGGAGCCAAATTATTATGCCACTCGGCCACACTATTGAACAGGAAGAGGTTTGTCCTGTGCTCGGATTTTCTTTTGCTTCATTTCTATAATCACATTGTTGTTCTCTAGAAGTTGCAAGGGAACTAAGGTCTGCTTTGGTATTAGAATTAGACCTTGAGTGTAACACATGATATCATTTTGTCCAGTAAAAATCATTGTGAGCAATTGTTGCTAATAAAACCTTTTTCCAGTTACTCGAAGTTGTTCGACTCGAAGGCCATTCCCTTGCACAGGATGCATTTGTTCCAAGGGACATCCATCTCTTACAGGTGCTACTTTCAGTACCATTTTTTTACTAATGTTTTAATTGGGTATATGTAGGCATTGTGGTGGTGACTCATCTGCTGACTTTAAGGAAGGTAGTATTTAATGTCCTTCCATTATCTTGGTCAGATTTGCAGTGGAATTGATGAGAATGCTGTTGGAGCCTGTTCTGAACTTGTTTTTGCTCCAATTGATGAAATGTTTCCTGATGATGCACCACTGTTACCTTCTGGATTTCGTGTAATTCCCTTGGATACGAAAACAGTTAAGTTTGGCTCAAACCTTGCTTTAACTTCTCATTCTAGATTTCCCCAGCATGTTCGCGTTTTCTGCCGAGGATAGTTTACAAAAACAAATTAGGCTTTAAATCATGTTATCCACAATTGAATTTTCTGTAAAATGCAATAACGAAATTCTTTGGGTGCATTGCCACTCACAAATCTTGGAGCACTAAAGCTAGCAGTATTGATTTTTGAATTTGTGGTTTTGAAAGTATGTATGCTGTTGTAATTCAGCCTTTGAGACTTTCAAGTGCATGCATACTTTTGCTAATACAGTGGTCTGTGTATTAATTCTTTGAGTATGCAGAAGGAGACACAGGAGGCGTTGACAACAAATCGCACTCTAGATCTCACATCAAGTCTTGAAGTAGGCCCTGCAACTGCCAATGTGGCAGCAGATGGTTCTTGTCAGATCTTGCGATCAGTATTGACCATTGCTTTCCAGTTCCCATTTGAGAGCTCTCTACAGGATAATGTTGCCAGCATGGCACGCCAGTATGTTCGAAGTGTTATTTCATCTGTTCAGAGGGTGGCCACGGCTATATCTCCTTCAGGAGTAAGTCCAGCGGTTGGATCAAAGCTGTTTCCAGGCTCTCCTGAAGCTGTCACCCTCGCTAATTGGATTTGCCAAAGTTACAGGCATGTGCTGTTTTACATGGTTTAGCATTTCATATGTTGATTATAAAATCAAGTTGAATTCCTTTGGGTTGCTCTAAGCGTCAAGACGTAGATATATGAAATATAATGTTCAATATTTTTTGTTTGTTATTATTCCCTCCTCAGTTACTATTTAGGTGCGGAATTGCTAAAAGCAGAATCTCTAGGTGGTGGAGATTCTTTGTTGAAACAACTATGGCATCATCAAGATGCTATTTTATGCTGTTCATTGAAGGTAGGTTGCATTTGTAATGCTGCATAACTTTTATCTTAATACATAGACAGTGCTGAAACACCGGTGCTGGAGCGTCACAATTCAAAATAGACAAGAAGTAAAAGATTTGCTCTTATCTTCTCCCCTTTTTTTTTTGTCATGTAGTCGTTGCCCGTTTTCATCTTTGCCAATCAGGCAGGACTTGACATGCTAGAAACCACGTTGGTGGCTCTGCAAGACATCACGCTGGATAAGATATTTGATGAATCTGGTCGCAAGGCACTATTTGGAGACTTTCAAAAATTAATGCAACAGGTAACTTCTAAAAAGTATTCTATTCTTTCCTTCTGTTGTGTACCTTCTGTAGTGCTTCCACAACCTTCTTCCATGACATGTATCTCCATCAAGATTTGAGAACATGAAGGCAAGCCAAAACTAATAGCAACTGGGGAACATTCCTTTTACTTTTCTTATCAGGGATTTACTTACTTGCCTGCTGGAATATGCACGTCGACCATGGGGCGCCATGTTTCCTATGAACAATCTGTTTCATGGAAAGTACTGGCTGCCGAAGAGAATACTGTTCATTGCCTTGCCTTCTCATTTGTTAACTGGTCTTTTGTGTGAACGTCATAGCCATCATCATCATTCTTCCAAGACCCCAACTCTACCCGATCGCTAAGCTTGATATGAAAACTCCCCTACAAAGAAGAGGAAAACATGAAAGGTGGAGATTTTTGAAAGCTAGTTTAAGAAGGAACAAGAAGATGAGTTTTGTAATATTTAAATACCAGCTTCAGGCTTTACATTATAGTAATTTAATTGATTTTTGCTTTAGTTCAAAAGAGTTTTGCCTTATCCTTCTTGTAAATAGAGCGTGGAGTTTTTGTCGCCCTTCTTTCAGTTTAGTGTTGAAACTTGAAACTGATACTGAATCTAAGGAGGAATCTATATCTATTTTTAAGACTTTCCAGCTCTGTTCCTTCCTCCCATGGATACTCTTAAAGCCCTATGGAACATTTTGGTGGCGAAGAAGAACCTGGCTTCACCGATTTGCGCACATAGCAGTTGTTTCTTGGAAGTTGAAAGTTGAAAACGTTGATTATTCTGACAAAAGTTGAGGCCGAAAGATGATAGTTTGGTAGATGTGTTGCAGCGTGATGAATCTTACGTTACACGTCTGAATTTGGTTCGTTGGATCGCTATGAAATTTTCTTTTGAAGGGCAAAAGGCAAGTTTGGTATCTGGAAACCACAAAGGCAAAACGTCCAAAAAAATAAACTGTGAAGAAACTCACCAGATTCTCCATCAAGCCTCTCACAGTCTCGTCAGATAAGACAGATGGAGAAACCAAGGAGAAAGGTATAACAAAAATTGGAAGATAGGAAACGATAATGAAAGAGGTAAAACACGCAGAAAAATTAATTTGAAGATTGCTACTTTTGTTGAATAATCAACAACTATTTATAATAGCTTTATATGAACATGGAATGAGAAAAATTAGGAAAAACAATCTCATTAACAACATGAAAGAGGGAAATTAAACTACCCACTAATTTAATTAAACTACCCACTAATTTGATTTAAACTACCCACTAACTTGATTAAACTACCCACTAACAATTAATTAAGGAACAAGAATGAATAACAATTAATTAACACACATGGCAGTGCACGCATAACACATGGCACGTGTTTCTTCAGTGTTGAGTTTTACACTAATTTTATCAATCTGTTGTGTTGGTCCCAAACTCCTAAGAACCAAAGTAGAAAACCAATGGCGGAAAACGAAACCAGAACAAAAACGAAAAGGTGTAGGGACTAGGGAGGGAGACCTTGGTGAGTAAATGGGCGAGTGGGATCCAGATATAAAGCCTCTTGAAGCAGAGCCATAGCAGAACTGCCCCCAAACTGAGACCCAGACCCAAAGCAGCCCTCACCATCCTTGCCAGAATTCTTCCTTAAAATTAACCGAAGTCAAGGCCAATACTTAAAACCCGTAGATTCTCCAGGATTTTTGGTCAAATCTTGTCACCTCTCCAATACTGGAATGGAATGCCTCATCTTGTCACGTTACCTTCAACATCGGAGCCTTGAAACGGTAAAGCTTAATCAAGGAACGTTGTCACATTCAATAGCAACTTACTGGCTCAATTCTTTTTAATGATTTCATCTGTTAGTCAATCTTTCCATCAAGCCACTTGTCACACAAATTCACATGTAAGTAATCACAAATAGTCAAAGCCCATTCATTCACCTGCGTATTAAGAAATGAATAAGCAAAGGGATAATCCATATAGCCAATAGTGGATTGCCTTGCGTTTTGGTAACCTAGAGCAGCCATTTTTTCCATCTAACACGACGTTACCAGGCTGCACGGATACTCCAAAGTCAGTCCAACATCTACAAATATGTCTAAGCCAGGAAGAATTGCCTTTTAGTGCAGCAACTGGTAGAATTGGTTTGCTGCACGGAAATAAACTTGGGTTTGGGTGAGTTAAAGATTGATTTTCTTTGAATTAAATTAGCATAATCGGATTTTTGACCAAATCAAACTCGAATCTCAAACCCAAAACTCGGTTAACTTGGGTCGAGTTTGTTGACTTTGAATTGGGATGAATAGGCAAAAATTGCCATTAATACATAGAAACCAATGTTATTTGGGAAAGACAAAGTAGTAAAATGACCTACGCTAGAAATTTCCCCTTCTAGTTTATTAGAGGACACATTTTAGTCTATGAACTTCATTTTACGCCAAAGACAAATAAGTTAACTATTGAAGCTATTGGTTTATATCCTCAAGTCAATTACTAGATTGTAGTTTAATGACATAATTATTTAAAAATATTATTAACTTTATACATATTTAAATGCATATGAAAAATACATTAAATAAATGTACAATATTGTAAATAAATTTATAATGAGACTTTAATTATGAAAATTATAATGTATTTATTTATTATTCATAAATTGTTCATTTTCCTTACGAAAAATAGTGGATATTATAAATTAAAGTATGGACATATTTAAATAAATATGTAGCTGTTTGTTAGAGAAATAAGTTCGCTAAATTGATCATATATGAAAATTTTATTTGAAACATTACTTGTGTATATATATATAAGTTCTCATTATGACAACTATATAAATAATCATTTGACTTGAGATCTTCAAAGTATCTCAAATAGGGATTAATATGTTTTGACATTACTTATGACATATTCTAGTCAAGGGTAACTCAATCGATAGTCATTAGATATAATATGAACTATATAAAAGTAATTAAGTTATCAATATAGGATTCATTACCCTAAACTGATTAAGAAGAATGTTTCATTATTTTTGGTTGGTATTGAATTAAGAAATCATTTCCTAAGGTGGTATAACACTTTAAAAATAGTTTTCAATTGCCATTAAAAGAAACAATCACTAATACTTGAGAACTAACATAATTGGACTCAAATAGAGTAGTTATTAATTTCATATTCTATATTTAAACAGAATATTATATAACGAAATAATTAAATTATACAAAAAATCATTCAAGAAAAGTTTAGTTAAAATTACTTTAAAATTCCTAATATTTTTATAGTCATGATGTATTACTAGACGACAATTTTGATCTCTAGATATAATTTTTTAAAATAGAGATTTAAAGATAAACTAAAAAAGTTTAATTTATCTAATATTAAAGATGATTTATGACTATGTTTTACATCCACTACCAAAATATTTACGAACCTACTAAGTCATACATATAGAACGATTAATGAGAGAAAAATATAATTTAATCAAGTTTTGATTATAAAGTTTGAAAATTTAAGAGGTTAAATACAAAAAATTTAATAAATAAGGACCAATATAAAATACTGAATATTATTTGGAGCAATTAGTATTTAATTAGAATTAATTGTTATTCTAATAAAATTCTAACTAAAATTATATTTTTATTTCAATTAAATTACTAAAAGATTAAACCCTATTATAAATATTCTTAAGCTCTAAATGAGTTTACACGTCTTACATAACCCTTTCTATATCACTTGTAGTGTCTCTCAACAAGTTCTATAGATGTCATTAGAGGTCAGACACATGTGCAGTTATAGTGATTGTGATTAGCAAATTTTTGAACATGTCTAAGATAAACAATAAGAAAAAGATCAAGCTTTGCAAAAAGATATGGATTATTATTCAAGTTTTATCATATTTTGTGTGTTAATCATATTACAGAATTTTAAAATGATATTGGCATATAAAAAAGTTCTATATATTATTTCATAACGTGTAGGATTAGATCTCATCCCGATTGTCTAAAAGTGATATCAAAACTAACTTGAATAGAGTTGTTTTATTGTTATTGATTAAAATTTTTAAATTGAAATTAAAAAACCCTAAATTTCTATGATCAAATTAGATTTGAATATAAGTGCAAAGTTCATATTAAGGAAACCCATAATTGAGAATTTTGAGAATTCAATCTATGCCCTCCTAAACACAAAATCTTACATGAAAAAGGTCAGAATATATAATATGAAACCCAAAAATAAAAATAAAAAACCTAAATCATCTAAGAAGGATTCGAGGATAATATAAGCCATTTATGGCATTGGGAGTCAGCAATATTATGGCTTTAGGAGTTAGTAATAAGCCATAATAAGAAGGATTCGGGTACATTTAAGGATTATATGTTGGGGACTTTTATATTGAGGATAAGAAGAGTCTCGAGTGAAGAAGAAGAGAATAAAAGATAATCATGTTGGGTTTACTATTGTTTTCCTTAAATTATTTTAATTAATTTAAAATAATTAATATAATATTTTAAATGTTTCAATAATTAAAAAAAATTAAGAAAAAAATTAAGTTATTTTTAAATTGCAAAAGGTCATCTTAACATATTGTCAAGCTATCATGTCACTTAATATTTCAATTGCACACATAACAAAAACCCAATTATATTAAGATTTATGATACAAAAAGTACTATTTTGTAAGTAATTAATTTAACCTTTTATAAAATATTAAGAGATAAATTGAATTTATAACAATTCTTGAAACCATCTAGACTTTGCTAGTGTCTGCTTAATATCTACAAAATTTTCCAATATTAATTTTCTTGTATTCATATGTGATAATAAAAAAATCGTAGGATTTTTTGGAGAGAAATAAAATAAGAATAGAGAAAAGAAACAATATAAAAAATAAGTCAATCTCTTTATTTATATTCTTATAAAAGGTATTGATATAATTATTGCCTTGCATATTAAGTAATTTTATTAATCAGGACATTTATTTTACCTATATTAGATAAGCCTATTAATTGGCACATTCATTATATATTATTTTCTCAGCAACCAAATAATTTAATTAATTTATGCATTTACTCGTAACAAAATGAAATCTATATGCATTATTTATTTCTTATTCTTAATATATAATGTTAAATGAATATATATATATGATTTTAAATAAAGTAAGAAGTTAATACATTATTTTCGTTGTAAATTTTAATTTTATAAATTTCATGATAAATAACATTTGAATAAGATATTAAAGTAATTGAACTGAAATATTTATGTTGAATAAATATTATTTTATTTATAGTTATTAAATTAATTGTCTTTTTAATTCCGTTTCTCTTGTATATTAATATCATTCCTATAAAATTGTGCGATAGCATCTGCCTAAGTTCCCACCTTTGTTTGATATTTATATTATAAAAGCATGGATGACCTTCTCCCCGAGCAAAGCGAACAAGTTTTTGCACTGGGGTATGTGGTTTTGTGATGTTGTACTATAGGTATAACATAAAGGAATATTCATATTCTCATTTTATATTTATATAATATCATAAATTTGATATTTGCTATTGCAATCTTTTTTTAAAAATAATTTAGTTCATTTTTCTATTAATTTATTTTGTAGTCTTTTCAGTAAAAAGCTTTTAATTTTTAGCTATTCTTGTTTTCATCATTAAACACTATTATATATACTTGAATATTACATAATTTAGTTTAATCTCGTCCAATATGTCATATTTAAATATTTTATGATTTTTTCATAATTAAGATTTAAAGTAATTCAAAAAATGATTTCGTTATTGTATTCATAAAATAAATAATTTACCGAAGCTTATGGGAAAATTTGTCCTTTGCAATAAATGAAATAAAATATTTATTATTATTATATCATTATATCGAATATTACAACTAAGTCTTATTTTTATTATTATTATATCATTATATCGAATATTACAACTAATAAAGACTTAGTTTTAATTAATATTAACTTAATTTCAATATAAAAATATTTGTTATAAATGGCAATTGGTTATATTAGAATTAGAAAATTCGATCGGGTTTTGAACAAAAATAATTATTTTTTAATACTGTTATTTTTAATTTATTTATTAATTTATTTAAACTGATTAAAATCTTTAAATTAACTCAAAATTTAAACATTAACTTGATACCGATCGGCCCATATTACCATTCTTATTATAGAAAATTCGATCGGCCATTTTATTATACGAAATTGATTATCTTATTATTATTATTATTATAAATTTTGTAATAATAATAATAAATATGATATG
>JANTPM010000002.1:24968817-24982220 GCA_025434745.1 Erythroxylum divaricatum | reverse complement strand
TACTATTATACCCATATTCATACCCAACCCCGTGCTCAAACCAAACGCCCCCTTAATATTGCTGATTGCATGAAGGAAAAAGCGTCACGTTGAGTGGACAAAGTTAAAACCGCGTGCCCATCTGCCCGACCAAAAGTCTCCACGGTCCACCCCACTTCCGACTGCCCCTAGAATATCTAGTTTGGTACTTTTCCAAAACAGGGATTTGCATATTTCTATTAAAAAAAAGTTATAATTTTCGTTTTTAACATTAAATAATATAATTTTAAGAACATCAATAGGGTTAAAGAAACTCGATAATTTTACCGACATGTAATTTTATTTAGTTTTTAATAAATCATTTTTAATTTTTATCACAAATAACTTGCTTAAATACAAATTTCGCCCTAATGCATACGTTCTTATTTTACTAATTGGACATAAAAGTTATTTGGTTGGAACTTAATTGAATTGGATTTTAAGATTTTGGTAACACCAAATAAACTTAATCCTTTTTTTGAAAAGGAAAACGGTGCTGATGACCTAAATTGGATTCCACTACTCAGCTCAATAACCCATGAAAATTGGGGAGAAGTAGAACAAAAAGAATCACATTAGTAAAATTGACTTGGATTTAAGGTCAACTTTCACCACAAAACATCGACTAGACTTGACTCCACTAAGTATGCTGGATCTCTACGAAGTGCTCATCAATTTTCCAGCACTAATTTCTTTGCATTCACATTCATGTTCATTAATAATATCAGTACCACTACTTGGCTCAAATATCGTGCCTTTTTGCCGATGTTTTCTACTTCCTAAAAACTAATGGATGCTCCGCGATCTTCTGTGGCATTTGTGTTCCTGATCATCATAAGAAGCATAGGTCTCTCCGAAGCACTTCTCAAGAGCAACTTCGCTGATGAATTTGCACTTTTGGCGTTCAAAACTCACATTATTTCCGATCCCACCAATACCATAACAAGTAATTGGTCCGTTGCTACTCCAATCTGCCACTGGGTTGGAGTCGTATGCAGTACTCGCCACCCTCGAGTCGCTGCCTTGGATCTTTCCAACATGCAACTCAAGGGAACAATTCCTCCTCAACTTGGAAACCTCTCTTTTTTAGTACATATCAACCTCAGCTACAACAGCTTCTACGGTGAACTCCCCGATGAACTCTTCCATTTACGACGTTTGAAGTACATAAACTTTGCAGGGAATCGACTCACGGGCACCATTCCACCATCCTTATACAACATGACATCATTGGAGGTCCTGTCCCTAAGCCAGAATCTCCTGCAGGGGACTATTCCTGAGCAGATTGGAAATCTTTCAAACTTGAACAAATTAGCAATGGGCTCTAACCTGCTTCATGGATCTATTCCTCGTGTGATTTTCAACATGACTTCTCTGCAACTCATTTCCGTCCCACTCAACAACTTAAGTGGTATCGTTGAAAGTATTTGCACGAATCAGTCCAAGCTACAGCATCTTGATCTTAGCCAGAACCAGTTGTCCGGGGATTTCCCGTCCGGCTTGTTCCAGTGTGAAGAACTCCAAGTTATGGCATTAGATACCAATTTATTGACAGGAAACATACCGATTGAGATTGGAAATTTGACGAAATTAAGGTGGCTGTACCTGGGCACCAACCTTTTCAAAGGTAACGCTTTATCCCCTTAATTAATTTGCTTGTTTTCATACAAGGTTTCTAATTGTCTATAGCTTTTAAGGGTCTAAAAAGTCCCAACACATAAACTTTACCAATAGTTTAGCATATTAATGTAGTACTGTTATCATAAATATAATATATTACAGTTAAGGAAAAAACATTCAAATCTAAGGATAAAGTTTAGGATCATTATGTACATAAATTACAGTAGAAAAATAAGATTTAAATAAAATTTTTATCAGTTATCAAATTAAATATGATTTTTATTAATTGGGGACTACACGAAATAATTTAATGCAACAAGAACAACCTATTTATGGAAAACTATAATAGTAATAGAAATGAAAATGAATATAGTGAGAAATGAGAATGGATATAATCATTATAATTATGATTATTGACTAGGATGAAGGAATGATATGATTATCATTACTATTGATATTGATTGGTTTGTTAAATATTTGTTTTACATCAAATTTTAATCTATATTTTAATTAGTTATGTTAATTGCTAAAAAAGAGAAAAATATAATTAACTAATTATATTTTAATTAATTATATTATAATATTATTTTAATTAATTAGATTGTAATTAATTATATTTAATTATAAAAAGATAAGAAAAACAGATGAATTGTCACTCAGAAATGATTGGCATTCCTCTCATGCTTGAGAAGTAGGAAGCAATACCTAAAAGTTAGATATCATAATAGTGTCCCTTTCCAAACTTACCAACAATAACAACCTATTTATTGAAAACTGTAATAATAATAGGAATGAAAATGAATATAACGAGGAATGAGAATGAATATAGTCATTGTAATTATGATAGTTGGTTAAGACGAAGGAATGATTACTATTACTATTGATATTGGTTAGTTTGTTAAAAATATTGACAAATAAAAGTTTGTTAAATATTTGTTTTACATCAAATTTTAATCTATATTTTAATTAGTTATATTTAATTGCTAAAAAAGAGGAAAATATAATTAATTTTAATTAATTATATTATAATTAATTAATTATATTATATTGTAAATTATTTTAAGTAATTATATTTAATAATTAAAAGAAAAAAAAAGATGAATTGTCACGCAGGAATGATTGACATTCCTCTCATGCTTGAGGGGTATGGAGTAATACATGAAAGTTTGATATCATAATAGTTTTATGATAATATATAACTAACCACCCCTTTGTCATTCTATACCCATTGAACCCTTTCTAAACCCACCAACTAAGCACTCTCACGTGTTTTTAATTGATTTATTCATGCTTCCTCTTACCATTTTTTTTAATAATTGGCATCAAATTTGATTAAAAAAAACAAAATTGGCAGGTGAAATCCCTCGGGAGATTTTCAATCTTAGAACTCTGGAATTATTGTCTTTAGAATTCAACACTTTGCAAGGTAATTATTTCATATCCTTCACAGCTCAGGATATAAGCAGTTGCTTTTATCTTCCATTGTTAAAAGAAGAAAAAAAAAAGAAAAAAGAAAGTAGCTAACTGTAGCTAGATGACGCGTTAATTTTCAGGAAGCTTGCCAAGAGAGATTGGACATTGTACTTCTCTCGCCACTTTGTACATGGATAGAACCAACTTAACAGGTTTTGCCACTGACTCTGTTTTGGTAAATTTTATGGTGCATACATACATTCACCTGCCTTTTCTAGGACTTACGTATACCGTTTTAAAGGGAGCATCCCAGTGGAGATTGGTAATTGCAGTTTTCTGCAGAACATATTCTTGGGGAATAACAGCTTAACAGGTAAATAATACACTACTTAATCAGCACTGTTATGGCTTTACGACGAAAAAAGATCAAAAGTCTCCAATTTGCATGTATAGTAACCAAAATATGGAACGTTTATTCGTTGCAATCCCAAATCTAGCATGTAGTCCACAGTTATTATAGCAAAGTCACTTTGGAATTTTAAATACAGCCTCAACTCTTATATGTTGTTAAACATTCACTTTGTGGCAGGTATAATACCTCAAGAGATTAGAAACCTGCAGAATCTACAGGTACTACGTCTGGGATTGAATCATATCAGCGGCAACATTCCACCTTTTATCTTCAATATCTCAGGGATATCAATGATTGAGCTAACTAGGAATAACTTATCAGGCCAGTTTCCATCAAGTGGAGGCTTTAATCTTCCAAATCTTCAGTGGGTTTACCTTTCATCAAATAAAATCAGTGGTTCAATCCCTGAATCCATCTGCAATTCTTCTCAGATTGTTGACCTCATCTTAAGCGCCAACTCACTCTCTGGCTTTATTCCTGGTTGTCTTGGAAACTTAACAAATCTTCAAAATCTTGATATCGAGGATAATTTTTTGACCACGAAACCTTCATCTTCAGGTTTACCCTTTCTTTCATCGTTAACAAGCTGCAAAAGTTTGTTGAGTTTAGAGCTGTCACTCAATCCATTGGGTGGCTTCCTCCCAAATTCTATTGGGAACATGTCTGATTCTCTTCAGTCCTTTGCTGCTCGTAATTGCAAAATGAAGGGTATCATTCCCCAAGAGATAAGGAATTTGAGGAAGTTAATAAATCTAAACCTGGAAGGCAATGAACTTGTTGGAACAATTCCACCTACACTGGGACAACTTAGTGATCTTCAACTTCTATCTCTTGCAAAGAATAAATTACAGGAATCCATCCCACACGACTTGTGCAGTTTGCAAAAATTAGCTTATTTGTACCTTGATGGAAATGCTCTTTCTGGATCAATACCTGAATGCTTGGCCAATCTTATGTCTATAAGATCACTGATCTTGGCTTCCAACAGGTTCACTGGCAGGATACCCTCTACTTTGTGGACTATACAATACGTGTTACAACTAGACTTGTCTTCGAATTCTCTGAGCGGAAATCTGCCACTAGAAATCAAAAACCTGAAGGTTGTAATAGCAGTAGATGTATCAAAAAATCAACTATCAGGTGAAATTCCCAACAGCATTGGAGACCTTCAAGATTTGGTGAATCTTTCTTTATCAGGTAATAGGTTTCAGGGCCATATTCCTCCATCAATTGGTCAGTTGGTTAGTTTGGAATTACTGGACCTGTCAAGTAACAGTCTCTCAGGAGAGATTCCCAATTCGTTGGAAAAACTCACTCTTCTCAAATATTTTAATGTCTCTTTCAACCAATTACGAGGAGAAATTCCAGAGGGAGGACAGTTCAGAAATTTTTCAATTCAATCGTTCTTAGGAAACAATGCACTATGTGGTTCAGGTCGGCTGCAAGTCCAGCCATGCAAGCATAGCCCTTCTTCCAGGACTCCTGGGATAATTATGAAAAGGTATATTTTGCCAACAACTGCATCATTTCTTCTGATGCTTGCCCTTGTCTTCTTGTTCTTTAGATTTCGTAAAGGAAATCAAAAACCAAAAGTTGAAGAAGATACGCAAACTTTGGCAACATGGAGAAGAATGTCATATCGTGAACTTGAGATTGCAACAGATGGATTCCAAGGAAGTAACTTGCTTGGAACTGGGGGTTTTGGCTCAGTGTACAGGGGAACCCTATCAGATGGGATCAGTATTGCAGTAAAGGTATTCAACTTGCAAAAGGAAAGAGCATTCAGAAGCTTTGAGACTGAATGTGAATTTCTCTGCAATCTTCGTCACAGAAATCTTGTCAGAGTCATTAGCAGTTGCAGCACCCCAGATTTTAAAGCTTTAGTAGTTGAGCTTATGCCTAATTGGAATCTTGAGACATGGTTATATGCTCCCAACTACCATCTAGATATGCTCCAAAGGTTGAATATACTGACAGACGTTGCGCAAGCACTAGAATATCTCCATTATGGCTGCATCAAACCTGTGGTTCACTGTGATCTGAAGCCCAGCAATGTTCTGTTAGATCAGAATATGGTTGCCCATGTTGGTGACTTCGGCATTGCAAAACTTCTAGGTGAAGGTGACTCGATGACTCAAACCATGACTCTAGCCACCATTGGTTACATGGCACCAGGTGAGATTCCAAGCGACTATGTTATCAAAATCAGTCTTTTGGGTTTCAAAGTTATGTAGTCATATTTGTAGTGATGAATGGAAATTGAAATGCAGAGTATGGAACTGAAGGAATAGTAAGCGTGAGATGTGATATCTATAGTTTTGGAATTATTGTAATAGAAACCTTTACAAGAAGGAAGCCAACAGATGAAATGTTCGGTGGCGAAATGAGTTTAAAGGAGTGGGTTAGACAATCCTTGCCTAAGGCGATAACTGAAGTTGTAGACGCTGATTTGTTCAGCAGAGACGAGGAACAGTTCGCCGCCAAGACCGACTGTTTAACATCTCTTTTAGAGTTGGCCTTGGCATGTTGTGCAGATTTACCCGAAGAAAGGATGGATACAAGGGACGTAGTTGCTACTCTCAAAAAGATTAAGGCCAAATCACAAGAAAAAAGAGGCGAGAGGCGTCGGAACGGCTGACTTTCATTGACCAGGAGTTTATTGTGTTTGCTTGAATCGCTAGCGCTGCGTTTTCACCTAGAGACATCACTGATAACAACATGTTTGTGTATTATTCAGTTCCATACACCATTAAACGAGCTCTTCAAGAAGGTCTAAGGGTGTGCGTGGCATACATTACACAACAGGGATGTGCTAAGCCACAATCTAGGCCGACCATGTAACAAGTTTCTTTCTTAAAGAGTGACATCTTAGTTGAATAAGGTTTCAGTTATGACTGGCTGACCTCTTTGGACTTTGGAAAATGTACATTAATCTTGATAGCCTTGTTGTATTCTTAATAATCAGTGTCTGACATTTTCCTTTTCTTTTTCTCCTAATCGCATGTTCCATTAGGACAAAAGCTGGTCGTTCCTTTTTCATCTGGCTTTGGAGGAAGTTAAACCTTAAAACTTATATGTAAAAACTAAAAGACAAAAGGTTTGCTCAAATGAGGCAGTTGTTAAAAATAACAAAGCTTCGTAGAAAGCTTTGGTTGGCTTTGGGGGCTTTAGGCACTAGACCAAGGCTTAGAAAAGGAGGAGGGGCGTTCAAGCTTTGGAAGAGGCAAGAAGTAAGGAGAACTTCGAGAAGAAAGAGTGGAAGAAGAAGAAGCTCTCTTTCCTTGTTTTGAACTTACGTCTTTTCCTGTAATTACACATCTTCAAATTGTTCTCCTTTTGAACAGGTCACATAGTCATATTTGATATTTCATGTTTAGACCCATCGAAAATTGACAATTTTATCCAAACCATGAAAAAGTATGACGAAGACATGAATACGTCAGGGGATAGGATAGCGGCGGCTCTCTCTTTTTGTACCAAATAATATTTTATTTATTTGATGAATATGATAGTTTCCCTGAACGTTCTTAAATATAAATTTTGATATTTTTTAAAAAATAGTTTTTATAAGCTATACAGAGCTGGCGGCAAACGTGATTGGTCAGTTTGCCAAATATGGCATCTTCCTGCCGCCGACACTATGTCGGGTCAATAATGACGCCCCACACAAAGCCCAAGTTGTGCTTGGAAGCTATCAAAAGATTCACTGCTTCGCGTCCCTCTCTCTGTCTGTATTATCTTGACTTGAGCCAGTGGCAAAGAGAGACTAGTCAGCAATCAGCATCAACAACTCAGTAAGTATTTATACGCGAAGCATCGTCCACTCGTACCTAGGAAGTAAAACCAGCAAAGATCTCTCTCATCAGTTTTTTAGTTTTCTGGTGCCGACTTCGCAGCAATGGTGGACTTCTCTACTCGCTGTTTACTTCTTCTTGGCTTGCTTGTTTTGAGCTCCTTTATCAGTTCTATAACATGTCAAGCCGGTCAATTAGATCCAGAAGAAGGTATGTAAGGACCTCTCATGGCGATGCTTAAATTCTTTCGTCTTATCCATATCTCTAGGCATGCCTGTAACTAAAGCTTCTTACATGTGCTTTGTTTGAGCTAACAATTTATTATTTATATATTTTAAAACTAATACATAAAAATTAAGTACTTATTAAAAAGAAGTATTATTATTTTGTATACAATTATGGATAAATTGAATAGTACATTTATTGAATGTCCCTTTTCAAATTACCTTATTTCTAATTCCTTTGTCATTTACGGGGCGATGATCACTCTCTTTGTAAAGATTGAGATATATTATTTTGAATATTATGAAATTTTAGTAATTTATTAAATATATTACGAGCTTCATTTTGTAATTCTATTTATCACAATCTTTAAAAAATATATTTATGTATTTCTGTCCCTCACGGGACTTACTGTACTCAGATAGGTCTTATCACTTTGAAAGTCAGATATAAATTAAATTATTATTTTTTACTTAAGTTGAATTATTTTTATTCTAAATATTGATTTTAAAAAGAATAGCAATCCAGCATTTGATTAGAATTAATGTCAAGAATATCGTACTTTTATTCATAATTTTGATTAGAATATAAAAGTGTCGATATGTGCTTGAAACATATTAAAAAATAAAGTTATAATATATTTCATATTTTACTAAAATATTTAAAAACAATTTACCTTAAAAATTGTAAAAAAATATATTCTATTATCGGGGAAGGAAAGTTAGTCTCGCATAGTCCGGGACTTTATCAAACTTTTATTATACTAATTGAAATTTAAAATTTGAAATCTATCCCGTCGAACTTTAAGCACAAGTAATAGGTAATACCGCAATAGTAGGGTACTATAAGATATACATCCTTTATTTATTAAGGGGCGTTTAATTATACTTTTATTTTTATTGTAGTTTTTAATTTTTAATTTTTGTATTTAAAATTTTAATTAATACAAATTAAAATTTTGTATTAATTAAAAATCTACCAATTTAGAGAGAGAATTTTACATATATTTAATGCTAACTTAACTGATTATGAATTATCAAATTGTTGGTTCTAGAGTATCCTAGGGTTGATTCCTCTAGTTAGTCCAATTTAATCGTTTTCATTCGATTTATCGTCTCAGTTTATTATCAAATTATGCAATCGCATAATTATACCACAACAAAATCCAATAAATACATAAATAATCAGATTTTCATTAATTCAAAAATAAAATTTTGAAGATGAATTTAGAACATCCTAGACATTCTAGATCTATCATCAACTGTTTAATCAAATTCTATACAATAATAAAATTGAAAGAATAGGAAATACAATCAAAATGGATGATGGAAGGCAGCGATGTTGCGAAACTCCTGATTTGGGAAGTACTTCGAGTCAGTTTTTTCTCCTCTTCTCTCTCTCTATCTCTCAATGATTTCTCTCTAGGACTTCTCAAGATGGTTGATGCAAAAGCTTGTTTTTCTCTATCTCTTTATGTTATTTTTATGCTTCTTTATATTTTGGGTGACTTTAGAATTTTTCCAAAGTCCGAAAGATTTGAAAAATTCTTCAAAATTTTAGATTTTTTGGTGCTTGTGCGTTTGTCCAACACAGGCCATGACCGTGGCCCTGCAGACCAAAATACTATTTCAGAACTTATAGCATAATAGCTGTTTATTAGGAAAATTCTAAAAATATTTAAAATCAGATGTATAACATACCTCTATAAATTTAAATAGATAAAATTTTTAATGTATATCATTAAAAAGAATAATTAATAAAATAAGGAATATTGGAGTAAATAATTCTAAAATATAGTTGAATTTTAAAATATATTTATTATAAAGAACATCAACTTCCTAAAAGTACGTTTAAATGTTTATAGTTAGATATAGAGTACTTTATATTAAAAATTTATTACTTAAATTTGTAGATAAGCTGACAAGGTATTTTACAAAGATATACATTTAAAGAACACATACATACATATACATATATATATATATATATGTGTGTGTGTGTGTATATATTGATCCTAACATGCTGAATATACAAAAAAATCACGGAGTTCAATCCATTATATTAACAGCAATAAAAATTGTAGTTGAATTGAAAAAATATATTAAACTTATGCAAAAAGAAGGGTTTCATTCTGGTAGGAAAATAATTATTTGATACAGAAAAAAAAAAGAAAAAGATGGAGTAACATCAAGTATATAACACGAACAAAATGTGCGGAAAAAATCATGCCTTAAAACTTACTTTTTTCTTTGTAAATGTTGCAGTACAAGCATTAAGATTGATCCTAAAGACTCTTGGTGATAGCCAGTTCAATTTCACAGAGAATTGTCTATCTGGAGCTATTAATATACCTGATAATGGGGGGAATAACACCATAAACTGCACTTGTCCCCTCAACAATAATGCCTGCCATATTACCACCCTGTAAGGCCCTTTTTAATTTCTTGTATTACACTTTCTCGTGTAAGTTTATGCTTCTCCCTAAGTCCTTAACTTGATGAGTTTATACATGTGATGACATAATAGTAGCACAGTCGTTTAGCTTGTACAAATATCTTTAGAGCTCTGACTTTTGATGCTAATAATAATGTTGAACTTGAATCTATTACTTATATTGGTAAACCAGTTCTGTTTCTGTATCGGTCAACTTTAACTTAACATGTTGATTTTTCTTGATGCTTCAAACTAGAGATGCAAGAGAATGCTTTGCCTTCATCGTACTTTTACTTAGACTTGTGATAGATTTTGTAGTCAGGTCCTACTTCTGTAGGTACATCCAAAAATTTTTTGTTAAGAAAAATAATTTCCTTCATCGTACTTTTACTTAGACTTGTGATAGATTTTGTAGTCAGGTCCTACTTCTGTAGGTACATCCAAATTTTTTTTTGTTAAGAAAAATAATTTTATTATTGCAAATAGTAAGAGATGTTTTAGTTTCTCTAGACCATAATATTTATCAAAAATAAGAAGTGTTATTTCTCTTTTCTAAGTAATAATGTTGTTGAAAAATAGTATAGTGGTATTTCACTTTTTTAGAGTATAATAGTTTAGTTTTTTAAATTCTTCTTATCCTTTAGTAATTATTGTTAAATGTATCGTATAATAAATTTTATTTGTGTTTGCGATTTTATATTCATTATACTATTTTTTTCTATATGAATGTTCCACCTATCGTAAGGCAAAAGTTGATTCTCTGTGACAGAAATTAATGGAAAAAGATTTATATGCACTTATTGGCATTATGCTTAGGACATGGTTGACTTACCTTTAGGAAATTTTATTGTTGGCTGCAATGAGTCGATAAAATTAAGATTAGATCTAAAGGACCAGTTAATGATATAAAGCCAGACTTATTGCTAAACGTTTTACACAAGAGCATGGTATTGACTATAAGGAGACATTCGCACTTATAGCTCGTTTAACCTTTGTTTATTATCTTATTGCAGTTGTTGCTAGCAAGTATTGGTCATTATTTCAGATGGATGTCAAAAATGTTTTTCTTAATAGTGATCTTATAGAAGAAGTATATGTGTAACCTCCACCTAGTTTTGATCATCCATCTAACAAAGGTTTTTGTCTTCGAAAGTCTTGCATGGATTGAAACGAATTCCTTGAGCTTGATTTGCTAAATTCAATTCCACTATTAGTCTTCTTGGCTTTCAATTCAACTCCTATAATCATGCTATATTCATTTACAAATTGAATTAACGATACACTCTTCTTCTCCTTTATATTGATGTCATGATAATTATTAATGATAACACTCCTCATATTTCCACTCTTAAATCCTTTCTACATCAATATTTTGAGATGAAGGACTTAGGTAATCTAATTTTTTTAGGTCTCGAAGTTTCATTTTAATAGTTTTACTAATGTGGATGTAATGGATTAACTAAACCCATGTCCTGTAAGACTAGAACTCGATCGAAAGCCTGATCGATCTTGACTCTGTTGTATCAAATTAAAGATGCATTAAAACATAAGTTTCGATCGAGGTTTGAAAAGTAATGAAATCGTAGTTATTTTTCATTGTATATAAATTTATAAAGTACAGGTGATAAATATGAAACTAAGATAACAACAAAAAGATTACAAATAATCTCTGTGAAAGATAAGAAATAAAGATATAAGTAAATACAATTAATTAAGATAGAACTAGGTGAGATACATTATTATTCCCCCTTAAGCACACTATCAGATGCGATGGTGAGCTTTTCTTAAAGTTGAAGAAATAATGAGGCAAATAAAGCTTTAGTCATGACATCACTTATTTGATCAAGAGATGAAATATGTCTGATGTGAATGGCTTAATAAGCAACCAGATCTCGAGCAAAATAAATATTAATTTCAATGTGTTTGATACGAGAATGAGAGACTAGGTTTAACACAAGAAAGATAGCTCCAATATAATCATACCATAGAGTTGGCATAAGGTGAGAAAAGTCAAGTTCTCCAAAAAGAGAGGAAATCTAACAAAGTTAGGTTGAGGCTAACTTTGTTATTCAACTTCAATGCTAAGTATTGCAAATGTAGGTTTTTTCTTGGTTCTCCAACTGATTAGATTAGGATCAAGAAATATACAATACCTGGACATAGAATGAGGATCGTCAGGAAGTTGTGTGCTATGATTTTTGAAAAGTGGGAGAGTTGGAGTGTAGCATCCCACTCCCGCGAGACCCAAACCCAATATCGAGGGTGATATCCGAGCCCGTACCTCACGAGGGTGGTATGCTAGAGCAGTCAAAACAGTTTAAAACTCAGTAAGACACTTTTTTTTGAAAACAATTGAGTGCGCAGATATTAGTAAATAATTTGGGCCCACTTTAATTCAAAAAGAACAGTTCCGATCAAAACACAAATTCAGTCATAAATCAATTCATACACACATTATCATAGTCAAATTGGGCCCAATACAATAACAGTACTAATCTGCGGGATTTGCAGAATTACAATTTTACAATAATACCGAATGATTCTAATGTAGATGTGAAACTGATCCCGACCTTAAACTCTGACCCGCTTGCAGTAGAAATACTCCTGTTTGTCTAACGAGGTACTCTTCAATTCCTGAAAAATATTTGCAATGTTGTGTGAGTTTGCGAACTCAGTGAGAAACCATCATCAATGGTTCACTCAACTCATGCATATACAATCAATTCACAGAATATCACATGCATTATCGATTCACAATTTTAAGGCATTTCATCCTTTTCATACTTTTTCACATTTGATCATTCATATATGCGATGCACATGTGACACTTTTCATTTTCATTACGTTGTTGTGACCGTGCGCCTGAACTGTCCTAGTGATGGGCACATTGCGCTGAGCCTGTGACTCTGAATACATTGGGCCTGAATGTCCTGATACGTTGAGCCAGTGGCTCTCAAATACGTTGGGCACGAAGCCCTGTGCGTTGAGCTTAAAGTTCTGTAATACGTTGGCTGCTCCGGTCACAACTGCCACTATCTGATCATGCCATTATGCATGAATGAACATGTTCCAATTTCCATTTACAGTCATTTTATATTTCAGTGACCAATTTTCGTTTCTTCGGACCTTCGGTCCGGTATTTCAATCATATGCATTTACAATTGTTTCACTGATGCATTCATAATCATTTACACACAATAGCACTTCAATATCAAATTCTCAATATTTCGGACACCCATGGTCCGAAATCAATCAAATCAAACACACATATCCATCCATTATCTCCACATAGCATTAAGGCATATAATATAAAATACACAAAGATTGAGGAACCAACTAGGTTACTCACCTGTACTTCCGAGCTATAGCCTGGAAGTCCCAGCAATATCCGTAGAATATCGGTCCATCGGAGCGTCTATAACAGTCAAATAATTTCCATTACAAAATGCACAGTCAAAACAATTTGATGATGCACATGCCTTAAATAAAAG
>JANTPM010000002.1:24927821-24941042 GCA_025434745.1 Erythroxylum divaricatum | reverse complement strand
AAAACCTACGACAAATAACTGACTTAAGCATCAGAGGGGCAAGTCGGTGATCAACCCCCAGTGTGCCTTTATTATTTTTGCAGGTATCTTCTAGTTGAAATCAATTGAGTTCATGGATCCAAACAACGGCGCCCAGCCTCAGCAAATTCAGACTGAACCAGTTTCTCATGACTTCTTGTGGAAGATCTTTAAGAATTAATCACCCCCGGAAGTAATTGGATGATGTTCTCTTGTAGTATAGCAACACCTGTTGCACCTTCCTGCTTCTCATCGGGGTTCGGACATTTTTGCTCCATAACTCATTTCACTACTTCCAGGTCTGCACTACCTGGCTTATGCCTCAAGGATTAAGGAGTATGCTGGATCTAACATTTGGTGATCCAGAAGCGAAAAGCTCTGCATGCTCTAGCAGCTCTACTACCTTACATTCATATGCTAACTGCAGGTGATGGAACATGAAACAATCAAGCTGCCAAGGTGCTTGGTGGCTTGTGCAGGCAGGAAATGGGTGTGATTAGATATGTATTGATGGGAGTCAAGTTTTAAATGAATATTCTCCAATAAATACCCATTTCCATAGTTTTGTTGCCGGAAAAATCCACATTTTAAAATCATTCGGCTTTGCAATTTCCTTTGCACAGTCTACTCGTGTGATCGTAACTCGGTACTCGCACTGTATGTGCAAAGTCTAATATGCGGAGTGTCCACTACTTGACAAAATTATTGGATGGGTCTTTTGTTCGAAATTGGCGAAATAGTGGAAGGAGCAAAAGTTGTCGGGGTTTCAACTGTCAAAGCAACGGCGTCATGTTTGAGATGGAGAGCCCTTTTGTTTTTCTTCATCTAAGAAATGAAAAGACTCAACATCACAAAGCGTTACTCGCTCCTATTCCTTGGATTCACCTGCCCAATTACTTCAGACAAATGATTGAGATTCTCAGTCATGCCCGAATCTGGAGATTCTTCCAGGCCAGGACTCTCCTTCGCATCTCTTCCCACCCTTGCAAGAAAATATTAACAAATGTACGAAGAAAGTGAAGTCTTGTCTTTTCTTCTCAAGTTCAAGAGATAGTTGAGACAAAAATTATTCGACTGGAAAACGTTTTCTTTCATTGTTTTTATCATGCAATCTGTCTTTAACTGCTATGGGGATAATGATTGACCAGATTTATTTTCCTAATCAACAAAAAAAGAAAATTGTAATGCATGTTGGACTAGATCGTCACTCGGCTCTCAATTAACACTTCCCGAGACAATGAAAGATTCCAAAGAAAGATTTAGGGACTCGAGAAGTCCAAGTTAAATCTTATACTACTTAGACCTTCTTGAAGTTCTAATGACTCCAACCCTACTGTCAGACTTTGGACTGCCATCAAGACAGAAAACCAAACTAACATCTACATGGAAAGCGTGTTGGCTGTTTTACTTATCTTTTGGTTCATTTCTGGGCATCTCTCTAGAGCCTCTGATACACTTCTATCTCCGAAAGGTGTCAACTTTGAAGGTGAATCTAGTGATACAAATTTCCGTCTTTCTATTAACTTGGAACGATTGGTTCTCTCAATATTTTCTGGGTGTTCACTGATGATTTTCCTCTTTATTTTTCTTGATGCATATTGAAATCAGTGGCAGCATTGATGGCTGTCAAGAGAGAAATGAGAGATGGGTTGCGTGTAATGGATGCCTGGGATATTAACTCTGTCGATCCTTGCACTTGGAACATGGTGGGCTGCTCCGTCGAAGGTTATGTCATTTCTCTGTAAGTAAAGTGGAAAACAGTATTAGTCTTGTTTGCTTCTAGAGAAAATGCGGTTATTTTTCTTTGAACATGGTAAGTTTTGGGTAATAGGCAAAATGAAATTTCTTATTTAATTGTTGTTGTTGTTGCTGCTCTTACTGCTGCTACCAGTGAAATGCAAAGTATGAGTCTATCAGGTACCCTGTCGCCGAGTATTGGGAATCTAACTCACCTGAGGACAATGTGAGAGCTCCAGATAACTTTCTTTGTTCAAAATTTTTGCAAGTTTGCATCCTATAACTTCCTAATGCCTACTGACAAATGACAATACTTTTTGAAGCACATTCATACAATGATGTGGGTTATTGTTTTTTCTCAAATTATTTTACTTCATTGCTTGAGGAAAATTAAAGAACTTGGAGTATTATTTAACTTTCTTCTGCATCAACTGATCAATTGTTATGCTTGTACTTTTAGGCTCTTGCAGAACAATGAGTTGTTGGGCACAATCCCAACTGAGGTTGGGAAGCTCTTAGAACTTCAAACGCTTGACCTTTCTGGTAACCAGTTTGTTGGAGAAATTCCAAGCTCCCTGGGGTTTCTGGACCATCTAAGTTACTTGTGAGTGAGGTTCTCGTTAGTTCTGATGTTTTCTAGCTACAATGATTCATGGTGACCTGTTAAGGTTTTCAGGAGGCTCAGTCGAAACAAGTTATCTGGACAGATACCTGGTCTTGTTGCCAATCTTACTGGACTTTCATTTTTGTATGCATCTCTTCACATGTCAACTTCATTTCTTTGGGTGATAGTCTAGAGTTGTTACTCTTTTCTTGCTGTTGCTATGCAGGGATTTATCATTTAACAATCTGAGTGGCTCCACGCCAAGAATACTTGCTAAAGGTTACAGGTACATTTATCTGATTTATTACTCTGGATTCAGCTTATAATAAGCTTAGTCTATATCAACCTTTGTGTTTTACTTCTAAATTGTGCGTTCTGACATGTCTTGATAAACAAAAACATGGATAATTATGTTGGAAATTTCGTAGTGAATGTGACATCAATAACAAATGGGAATGGTTATTTGATTTTTAATTGATAATTGATAGCAATGACTTCAGAGATGACTTGAAGAATATTCACTTCTTAAATACTACCCATTTTTCCAGATAAAAGTACTGAACTTTTAAAATAATACCCTGATATTCTGCTTCAGCGATTTCAATCTGCATATGTCTATTTCTTTGCAGCATAACAGGGAACACCTTTCTTTGTATTTCCTCACTCTCACAGGTTTGCGCAGATGCTTCAGAACCAGTTAATGGTAATTGCACTAAATTGTTCAAACACTTCTGCTGGCTTTGTGTGTTCACAACATTAACCTGAAATGCGTGTGTATTCAATTCAGAGACAGTATCACCACAGAGTGACAGCAGTCACCATCATTGGGTGCTTTATGTTTCCTTAGGTATCAGTTTCACATTTGTGATCTCTGTAGTGCTGCTTCTTTTCTGGGTGCATTGGTATAGATCTCATTTAAACCTTACATCATATGGTAAATCCCCAACCTTATGTACTAATTGTCTGCCTAACTTTCTTAAACTGTCAAAAAAATTTGGAGTTTTGGGATGAATGTGATGCAAGATTAATGACCAATATCCTTTGCAGTTCAGCAAGATTATGAATTTGATATTGGTCATGTGAAGAGGTTCTCATTTCGTGAACTGCAAATTGCTACAAGCAACTTTAGTCCAAAAAATATCCTAGGTCAAGGAGGATTTGGGGTGGTTTATAAAGGGTGTCTTCCAAATAAGACATTAGTTGCAGTTAAAAGGCTAAGAGATCCAAATTGTACTGGAGAAGTGCAGTTTCAAACAGAAGTTGAGATGATTGGCTTGGCTTTGCATCGAAACCTGTTACGTTTATATGGTTTCTGCTTGACACCTGACGAGAGATTACTTGTTTATCCGTATATGCCAAATGGTAGTGTTGCTGACCGTCTAAGAGGTTTGTCTCATCTTTTCATTTTTGACTATATCTCTCTTGCTCATATTCAATTCACTATTATTGCTAAATACAGTACATTGTATGTATTCGGATATTTATTGAGGTTTGATCAGATGTTCTCACAATAAAGGGTTTTGAGTGATAAGCACTTGACATATAGTCAAACTTATGTTCATGGCTTGGTCTTTATACTAATCTTGGACCTCAAAACTTGTTTTTCAACGTTCTCTTCTCCTTCAATCTCAATGGGGTGAAAAGAAAATCGACACATTTCTGAAGATGTTTCCTTCTTTATGTGTAACCAACCGTCCTTATTGGTCATTTTTCTTCACCAGAAACTTGCCAAGAAAGACCATCCTTAGATTGGACTAGACGGATACGCATTGCCCTTGGAGCAGCACGTGGACTTCTGTATTTACATGAACAGTGCAATCCAAAAATAATTCACAGGGATGTCAAAGCAGCAAATATCTTACTTGATGAATGTTTTGAAGCTGTGGTTGGAGATTTTGGTCTTGCCAAGCTATTAGATCAAAGAGATTCACATGTTACAACTGCAGTTCGGGGTACTGTGGGTCACATTGCACCAGAGTATCTTTCAACTGGCCAGTCCTCTGAGAAAACAGATGTCTTTGGATTTGGCGTACTGCTTTTGGAACTTATAACTGGGCAAAAGGCACTAGATGCTGGAAATGGTCAGGTCCAGAAGGGAATGATTCTCGACTGGGTATGTTCTTCCATCTGTAATGATCCAATGGTCACTGGTTTTGTATTTTACAAATTTGTGAACGCTTATATCAACCCTGTAATAAGTAATGACTGATTAGGACCTGTTATTTGTTTCATAATTGTGCGCTGGATACCAATTTGCCATTTGAGTTTTGCAGGTTAGAACTTTGTATGAGGAGAAGAGATTGGAAGTGCTGGTAGATAGACATCTTAAGGGATGTTTTGAAGCGCTAGAGTTGGAAAAAACAGTGGAGTTGGCTCTGCAATGTACTCAGTCGCATCCTAACCTACGTCCTAAGATGTCAGAAGTTATGAAGGTTTTGGAAGGTATTGTTGGGCAGTTAGGAACGGAGGAATCCCAAGGTGCATCCAACGTTTATGAGGCAAGGGCTTGCAGTTTCTCAAGACGTTACAGCGACATCTATGGAGAGTCTTCGTTCATCATTGAAGCGATGGAGCTTTCGGGACCTCGATGACCATGTACATTTTTCCTGTGTCTCAATTCAACTGTATAGACTATAGAGTTGTTCATTTGGTAGGAATCAAATACCTTTGTGGAGATATTGGTCCTTTTCATAGGAAAAATTGAGTGGAATGTCTGGTGGAAAAGCGTTGTGAAGCCGAGACAAATTCATAATGTTTTGTCTCCCTGGAAAATCTTTTTTCGTTCCTTGTGATTTGTTGAATGTTTTCTTAATGATACTTTGAACAACAAATGAAATCTATGTTGACAATTTGTATGTTTCACATGGAAGCGTGGATACAGTTAATAACTATATGATTACGCAATAAACTGCAAATAAAAGTGGCATAACCATCATTGGCGATTCTCCTACTCGTCTACCATTTGAATGGTGAGAAGTTCACCTGCCATTTGCCGGGAAGCACTACTCAACACTCATTCGTGTAGCCCTTGGTTTTCTCTAGGATTTGGCTTTTATTTTGTTGCTGGTTTTTCTCTTAGGCATATTTTATAATCCCTGTATCTACAAATGTGCAGATGCCTCAGAGTAGCATTGAACGTGAAGATGACGCCCACAAACTCCCTAATAGCCTCATACAATTGTTTTCCCCAGTTCCTTAAAGCCCTTTTAACCGTGCAAATGAAAATTAGGAAACGCCGATTAGCTTGAAGGTTACCATCAACTTGTTTGTATTATGTAAGTAATGCAAAAGCAAAACAAGCCTCATGGGCTATGAAGAGGGGGTAAATGGTCAATGATATGCAATGTTTTTGCCTTTAACATGTCTTGTCCTTTTTGCAATGCCAGTAATAGCTTAGATATATATGAGCAACCTCAGATGGAAATTTTATGGACTGATGGAAGCTTCAGGTATGATGATAGGAACGATAGTATGACTACTGTGTTAGAACTCGTGGTTGCATTTGAGATGGTGATAGTTAACTCTTTTTTCAAGAAAAACAAGAAGTCCCTGGTGATGTTTAAGAATATAACTACAAAATCTCAAATTGGCTACTTCCTTGTAAGACAGAGCGATCAACCTAGTTGTAAGGATTACAAAGTGATACTTAACACTTACTTGTCAACTCAGTATAAATTGTTAATTTTGGATCTTATAATTAATGATTTGAAAATGAAGAGAAGTTATAGGAGGTGTACTAGAGTCAGATGGTAGAATAAGAAAGGGGATAAGGTGGAACAACTTAAGGATATAGTAATATATAGAAAAGAATGGAAATTAGAAGGAGATGCTAACCATATATGGGAGAGAGTAGCAACTCTTTTAATGAGTACAACTAAAGAGATCTTGGATGCTTCTAAATGACTTAACAGTAGTAAAATAGAGTCTTGGTGGTAAAATGAAGATGTCCTAGAAAATGTTAAAATTAAGAATGGTGCTTATAAAGCTCTATCTATTTGTACAAATATGGTAAAGGGGTGCATTCCACGTAAGTAGAAAGAGTAGCTAATACAAAAAGTTACAATCTGGAAATGAAAGAGGCGAAGGAGATAATTTTAGAAGCTAAAAGCGGAGCTTGCAAGAAGTTATACCAATGATTGGCAATTAAAGATGGACAAATGGATATTTTTAAGTTGGTGAAAGCTAAAGAATGGAAAGTGAGAGACTTAGATCAAGTTCGTTGTATAAAAGATGAAGTAGGGTTGATTCTTATGGTTGAAAATAACATCAAGAAAAGATGACATATGTACTTCTATAACCCTTTCTAATGAAAACGTAAAGAACAACATCTTTTTAGGTGATCTGATAACTTTTGAGAAATATCATAACTTTAATTGTTGCTAGTAGATTATGATGGAAGAAATTAAAAGAGATTTGAGGGAGATGAAAAGTGAAAGGACAGTAGGTCTTGATGAGATACCATAAAGGTTTGGAAAAGCCTAGGCAAAAAGGGGTTTCAGTTGGCTAGCCAAACTTTTTAACGTGATCTTTAAGTCTACAAAAATGTCGAATGAGTAGAGATTTAGTGTGCTAATTCCTCTACATAAGAACAAAGGGGACATCCAAAGTTATAACAGCTATAGAGGCATCAAACTGCTTAGTTACACCATGAAAATATGAGAGAAGGTGATTAAAAAGAGAGTGAGAAAGAATGTTCCTATCTTAGAGAATCAATTTGGCTTTATGCCGGAAAGGTCCATGATAGAAGCCTTATATCTCCTTAAAAGGTTAATGAAATATTATAGAAAAAGATAGTGTAACCTACATATAATTTTTATTAATTTAGAGAAGGTGTATGACAAGGTATCTAGAGAAATCATGTGGAGCTATTTATAAGGGAGTTCTTATGACCTATATACAGGCTATAAGGGACATGAATGAAAGTGTAAAAACTAGAGTAAGGACAATAAGAGGAGATGCAAAATATTTTTCTATCAATATTGGGATACATTAAGGCTCCTCATTAAGCCTTTTTTTGTTTGTAGTAATGATAGATGAGCTTATCAAGAATATCCAAAGGGATGGGCCTTAACATATGTTATTTGCTGATGACATTGTTTTAATGGATAAGAAAAAAGAGTGTATCATTATCAAGCCAGAATTTTAGAGGGATACATTAGATTCGAAAGGCTTTAAATTGAGTAGGACAAAGACCGAGTACTTAGAGTGTAACTTTTTGGGCGATAAGGTGGTTTCGGGTGTTGAGGTAAAGATTAATTTATAAGTTATGCTATAAAAAGAGTGTTTTAGGTATCAAAGATATATCATCCAAAGCGATAAAGAGATTGATGAAGACACAATTTATCATATCAGATCAGGATGATTTTAATGGAGAAGTGTATCAAGAGTTTTATATGTCAAGAAAATATCATTGAAACTCAATAATAAGTTATATCATTTAGCAATTACGTCGACTATGCTCAATGGGACAAAGTGTTAGCCCATCAAATAGGTGCATAGTAATAGGCTAATGGTGGCAGAGATGAAGATGCTCTATTGAATATGTAACCTTATTAGAATAGATAAATTCAAGAATATAATGGTAAGACACAAATTAAAGGTGGATAATATCAATGAAAAATTAAGATAGACATGACTTAGATAGTTTAGATATGTTAACAGGATATACCTTGACGCTCTAGTGAGAAAATACATAAAGATTGTATTAGTAGTTAAGGGAAGGCTACGTGTGATTGGACCTCCTCACTCGTTGGGTTGATGTTGTAGTGGTAATAGGCTAGATATGAAATGCCACTTAATGGTAACTAAATTTACGATTATAGGTTATAAATGGAAAGAATATTTGTTAAAGATGCTCTCTTCATTAGGACTTTAGACTCTAGTAAAAATAAATTTTCTTTAGCCAAACAAATCGAATTTGAGAATGACTAGTTTGTTTGCTCTACAAAATAGCAATCTTGGTCACTTTGTCAACCTGTTAGGAAATTCCTACAAGTTAATGGCAAAAAAATTCTCACGTTCATAAAAAATGCTAGTCATATTTTAACATTTTAGAGATTTAATATTTCAAAATAATTAAATTTGAATCTCCTATTTATAAAACTTCTCAGATGACTATTTTATTTGGAGACAAAATTTCTTTTACTATTGATGTTTCGCTTCTTCATCTTGATGTTCATACTAATGGTAACATCCACGGTAAATTTAGGCCCCGTTTGGTTGACGGGAAAGTAAAGTGAATTTGGAATATGATTATTTGAAAAATAAATCTATGGAAAGTAAAAATATTCACATGTTTGGATACTTATAAGAATTCTAAGTAAAGATATTCACCATACTGCTGGACCTTCTACAGATGATTATACTCCCACTGAGATCGATCAAGCCATGCATACTCTCTCTTTACAGCAGCCTGTCGAGCAGTGGGTTATGGACAGTGCAGCGACATCACATATGACGGCAAACTCAGGTAATCTCACTTCTTATTCTAAATTAAGCCGCAATGATGGTATTCTTGTTGGTAATGGTAGCAAAATTCCAATTCAGGGTTATGGTCATGCATCTCTACCACACACAAATCCACCTTTACATCTTAAACGGGTGTTACATGCCCCCAAATTGATTAAAAATCTTATTTCTGTTCGTAAGTTTACAGTTGATAACATGAAAACTGTTGAATTTGATCCCTTTGGTTTTACTGTAAAGGATTATCCGACCGGGACCAGTCTAATGAGATGTAATAGCACGGGTGATCTTTACCCAGTCACAAGTCCTACATGTCCTTCTATGTCTTCCGTACCGTCTGCTTTTTCTGCAATTTCTTTCAGTCAATGGCACAATCGTCTGGGCCATCCAGGGAGAGATGTTCTTGTCAAGCTTCGGCAAAATAACCATATTTCATGTAACAAAGAACCCGTTTTCTTTTGTACCTCGTGTCAGCTTGGAAAATCAATGAAACTTCCTTTTTATGAGTCTAATTCTGTTACTCGTATGCCTTTCGATTTGGTTCATAGTGATTTATGGAGTTCTCCAATTTTGAGTTCTGCTGGCCATCGCTACTATGTCTTATTTTTAGATGATTATTCCAATTTTTTATGGACTTTTCCCATCTCTCATAAATCACAAGTCTTCACAGTTTTTCAAATTTTCTGTTCCTTTGTTAAAACACAGTTCAATACCCACATAAAATCTCTTCAATGTGACAATGGTGGGGAATACAACAATAAACAATTTCTTGATTTTTGTCAACTCAATGGGATTGTGCTTCGGTTTTCTTGTCCTTATTCCTCTCCTCAAAATGGCAAAGCAGAGAGAAAAATAAAAACAATCAATAATATGCTTCGCACTCTTTTGTTGCACTCTTCTGTTCCATCCTCTTTTTGGCATCACGCCTTAGCTGCAACCACATACATTCTTAATATTCTCCCTTGCAAACTTTTAGATTCCCAGTCTTCCACTCAAGTACTTTACCAAACAACACCATCGTTTACTCATCTTCGTGTCTTCGGGTGTCTATGTTTTCCTCTTTATCCCTCTTCTAAAATTCATAAATTACAATCTCGGTCCACTCCGTGTGTCTTTTTAGGTTATCCTCCCAATCATAGAGGTTACCTGTGTTATGATTTAAACACTAAGAAAATCATAATTTGTCGACATGTGAAGTTTGATGAATCTATGTTTCCATTTTCTAAAGTCTCTTCACAACCTAGTAGTAATTATGATTTCTTAGATGATTCTTTATCCCCCATAACCATACATCGTTTACATGACACTGCTGCCCAAAATGATATTCTCCATATATCCACTATACCAACAACACCACCTCTCTCCTCTCCACCTGTCGAACCTGCAGCTATTACAACTTCCACTGTTCCCATTCCTCCATCTCGCATGGCCACCAGAAGTCAGTCCGACATTTTTAAACCAAACCCCAAATATAACCAGTCCTACTTAACCACTCAATCTCAAGTGTCTCCCTTACCTGCCACTCCAGTTTTAGCATTAACAGACCCGAATTGGAAAACTGCTATGCTTGATGAATATAAGGCTTTAATTCAGAATAAGACGTGGGATTTAGTTCCCCGTCCAAATAATGTGAATGTCATTCGATGTATGTGGATTTTTAAACATAAAAGACACTCTGATGGTTCTTTTGAGCGGCATAAAGCCCGTCTTGTAGGTGATGGCAGGTCTCAGCGAGCAGGAGTTGACTGTGACGAGACATTCAGTCCAGTTGTAAAACCAGCAACAATTAGAACTGTGCTCAGTCTTGCCGTTTCTAATTCTTGGTCTATTCATCAACTTGACGTTAAAAATGCCTTCTTGCATGGCAATTTACATGAGACAGTCTACATGCATCAGCCCTTGGGATTCAAAGACCCCTCTCGGCCTACTCATGTCTGTTTACTCCGAAAATCTCTTTATGGGTTAAAGCAGGCTCCGAGGGCATGGTATCAGCGGTTCACTGATTTTGTTACTACCATTGGTTTTTCACAGAGCAAAATGGATCATTCTTTGTTCATCTATCATACTGGTCATGCCACTGCCTATATTTTGCTTTATGTAGATGATATTATTCTGACCGCTTCATCTGAAACACTTCGCAAGACTATTATTTCTAAATTGAGTGCTGAATTTGCTATGAAAGACTTGGGTCCTTTGCATTATTTTCTTGGTATTGCGGTTCAGCAACGTACTTCTGGTTTATTTCTGACACAACAAAAATACGCTGCAGAGATTTTAGATCGTGCAGGAATGACCAATTGTAAACCAAGTCTTACTCCAGTTGACAGTGCAGGAAAAATGAGTGCTCAATCTGATGTGTTATGTTCCGATCCCCAAAAATACAGGCAGTTAGCTGGTGCTCTTCAGTATCTCACCTTTACTAGACCAGATATCTGCTATGCTGTCCAACAGATTTGTTTATTCATGCATTCTCCTACAGAACAACACATGAATGCTTTGAAAAGGATCTTGCGCTATATAAACGGTACCCTTTCTTATGGTTTATGTATTTCCAAGTCCCCTGATCGATCACTTGTTTCCTATACGGATGCGGACTGGGGTGGCTGTCCTGATACACGTCGATCGACGTCTGGCTATTGTGTTTTTCTGGGTTCTAACTTAATTTCATGGAGTTCCAAACGGCAACCCACTATTTCCAAGTCTAGTGCTGAAGCTGAATACAGGGGTGTTGCTAATGTTGTTTCAGAGTCTTGTTGGCTTCGAAATTTACTTCTGGAACTACATTGTCCTTTACAGAAAGCTACATTAGTTTATTGTGACAATGTTAGTGCTATTTATCTTTCTGGCAACCCAGTTCAACACCAACGCACCAAACACATTGAAATGGATATCCATTTTGTGCGTGAAAAGGTTCAAAAAGGTGAAGTGCGGGTTCAACATATTTCATCTCGTTATCAGATAGCTGACATCTTTACAAAGGGTCTACCTCGTATATTGTTTGAAGACTTCCGAGACAGTCTTAGAGTTTGTTCCACTCCCGCTACGACTGAGGGGGTGTGTTAGTGTAATATATTTAGGCATATAATTAGCTTATTAGTGTAATATATTTAGGCATATATTTAGGCATATAATTAGCTTGTTTCCATAGATGATACCTTGCCTTCTTGTATATATTCTGTATCCTTGGAATACATACAGACACGGAATACAATTATTTTCATGGTATCAGAGCAGTATCAAAATTAAACTCTTATCTTCTTCTCTTTGCTTCTTCTTCTTTCTTGCTTTTGTCAATGGCAGAAAAGATTCACCCTGCAACCACCATTACCAACATCAAAACACATGTCCCTCTTACCTTAGATTATGAATCGGCTCAATATAACAATTGGGCTACTCTCTTCACCATTCACACAAAAGCAACCCTAACCCATAACCATATCTCTCCAAAATCGAATTCTACAGAACCAAAAACTCCTGAGGAAAAGGCTCAATGGGATCGCATCGACAATATAGTTCGTCAGTGGATCTATGGAACTATATCGTCGGATCTCTTGAACACCATTATTAATCCAGAAGATTCGGCTCTGGATGCTTGGACTCAGTTGGAAGATTTGTTTCAAGACAACAAGATTGCTCGAGCCCTCCATCTTGAAACTGAGTTCACCAATACACACTTACGTGATTTTCCGGATGTCAAGTCCTATACTCGTCGTTTGAAAGTGCTTGCCGATCAACTGTCTAATGTTGGCTCCAAAGTTTCTGATCAGCGTATGGTTTTACGGCTTCTTAATGGACTGACTGATGCTTATGAAAGCTTTGTCACGGTGATCCAAAATAAGAAAGACCTTCCTTCCTTTTCTCAGGTACGATCTATGCTTCTTCTTGAAGAGACTACCAAAACTGAACGTGCAAAACAAGAGTCTCTAAAATCTTCTGCTCTCGTTGTCAAAACTGCCTCTGCAACATCTTCCTATTCTAATACTGCGAATGATTCCTCACTCCCATCTAATTCTGGCTGGCGCAAACATAATCCCAGAGGCCGTGGTGGCCGCAATTCTGGTGGTGGTCGTGGTAGATCTGGTTCAGGGGGTGGTCGATATTCGCAAGGGAATTCTGGCCGGAGTTCCGTTCCACAGAACTGGGGACACTCACCCGTTTATCCATCCTGGTATAACTGGTATCCACATCCTTCTCAACCCCAATGGACTCCTCCACCGTGTCCTTATCCCACTTGGTATCCTCGGCCATCACCTTCTTCTTCTTCTTCTTCTTCTTCTTCCAGACAACCAGGAATTTTGGGTGCCAGACCAGCTCAATCTTACCATACTGCTGGACCTTCTACAGATGATTATACTCCCACTGAGATCGATCAAGCCATGCATACTCTCTCTTTACAG
>JANTPM010000002.1:24904100-24914878 GCA_025434745.1 Erythroxylum divaricatum | reverse complement strand
AACTGTAACTGAAGAAGATAAAGTTACATGTAAATACACTTGCTTTCCAGGGAACTATATTTACATAACTCCAACAACTATTACAACACATACACGTGAATTTGATTATTACACATATTACAATGAATTGTTCATGCACTCATTTGATATTTTCTGAGTATAAATTATTGTTTTAATGTGATTATGATATGGATAGTGAATATTTTGCCTTAAAAATTGATCTGGTGATTCGAATTAGTGATTTAGAATTTTTGGTGAAATTTGATAATTATCTAAAATTATGAGTATTTTTGGACTAGAAAAAATGCTAAGTGGTAGAACATTGATAAATGGCAATATAAATAAATGTCAAATGGTAGTGGAAATTAATAATAAGTGACATTAAGATTTAATGACAAGTTTCATTAAAAATTTGGAGACAATTGGATTAGAAATTGGAGACAAATAAACTAGCTTTTTAAAAGAGCCAATTGGGGACCACAAGAAAATGACAAGTGGCAAGTGACAAGTGTCACAACACTTGCCACTCACCATTCACAATTTTGTTTACCTAAATTAAAGACCATATTATGGTCTTTCATTTGTCATTTTTGATACATGCTTCTTTTCTTCATTTTCTTCATCTTCCTTTCCTTCTCACAACACTCTCTTCTCCAACCACCAAAGTTGAACCTTGCTTTCTTCCATAACTAACCACTTAAATATCTTGTTATCTTCTTCTTGTTGCTAAAAGACCCAACCTATTCTACTTTAAAAGTTGATGATCGTGTATGTTAGAGGGGCTAGGGTTTCTTGGAGACTCTTGAAGAAGATTTGGGTAAATCAAGTAAGTAACATATTAATCTTTATGGCTTTGTTAAATAAAGCATAGTTGATGATATCTTAAGATGTGGGATGATCATGAAAAATATTTTGAAAATATATGTGTAACATGGGTGAACAATGAACATATCCATGTCTTGCTTTTGTGTTTTGATGGGTAATTTTGATGGGTAATAGATATGGAATGATATAATGTTGGATTAATAGAGTAAATGGTGTTTTATATATGTTGGAACGTGGGTAAAGAAATGAACACGTTGATGTCTTGTTTTCGTGTTTATGAAAAGTTATTGTAAAAATGAGCTTGAAATAGAAAGATCATTAAAGATGATGTAGGAAAAAGTACAGAAATATTTGATAGATAATGGGTTTTATGTTATGTTTTCTTGGTGTATTAAGATGGATTTTTTAAGGTGTTTTGAAGATGAACTAAAATGAGTCTAGAGATAAAGAAAGTGAGTAATGTGGTGTCTTGAAATGGGAAGAATCAAGGTGATAGTTAGAAGTGAAATGAAAGTGAAAATGAAGGTGAATATGTGCAGAAAGTTGATAATGAATGTATATATGTATATGTTCTGTTTTTAGTGTTCAGGATCAATCATGGACTACAATTTGTTTATGGATGATACTGGTATAAAATGGAGTTAAGAATGATGGGAAAATGATGAGTAATTAAACTAGAAATGATAGACCAAGCAAAAGGTGTTGAATGTAGTAAATAAAGAGTTAAAAATCTGGATGCAATTGGATCAATTTTGGAGAAAAAGGCATAAATTTTGCTCTAGAATTCAGATTGAGGTCATTTAAGTATGCTTTTGAATAGGATTTTAAGTTCTACAACTTCTATGAAGACCCCAAGGAGAGATTTTGTTGTCTAAAGGGTCAAAATTTTCACATTTCTGTAAGTGACCTATGAAGGTCTGCCTAACAGACATAATGTCCCTTCAAATGGATATGGACAGAGCTGGAAAGTTGGAAAACCAATGAGGGTATACCCAACAAACATGAAGTCCATCCAACGGATATTCATTGTCTATTTGGACTTAAATTAGGCTTAAATGGAGCTTGAATTGAACCTAGGATGATGTTTGGATTAAGTCACTAAATGTGTGATATATATGAAGTGATAATGGAGGTTACAACTTAGTGAATGAATTGTTGATATCAAAGTACCAAAGGCATAAGTATAATGGGAATGAAGATGTTCATATGATTGTAGCTATGATTCAAAGGGGTTTAGTAATATGTATTAAGTAAGTGTGAATGAGAATTAGGTATTATGAGAACATATAATGTTATAAAAGAAGTGACAAAAAATTGATTTATGATGTTATAATAACCAAGTGTTCTCGAGGTGTAAGCCTAAGAATAAGCTAGACATATACAAATGATAAGGATTGAATGGTGAAATTTGAATGATCATGTACAAATGAAGTGTAAACCTAAGTTCAATTAGACATTTATGAATTATAAAGTGAGAATGAGCATAAGATGTGAATTTAGATAATATACGCGGGATTGTCATTGAATATGCGTCACACACACACACACACACACACACACACACACACACACACACACACACACATATGTATGTATGTATGTGATTGAGTAGTCATAAGATTGTACAATTAATAATTTGTGTGCAATAATGTGAATTGCATAATGATAATATGGGATAGAACATCTGCATCTAGATGTTTTCAGATCATGGAAGCTAAAGCTAAATTGGAGCATACTGTAAGTCACCTAGATGGTCTCACTTGATTATTTGTTTGTTTAAAATTATGTATTGAATTATTTTGTGAATATGATTGTGTTGATTCTGGACTTTGAAAGTCCGAGGCGTTTGATGCATGAATAAGATATTGGACATGCTCCTTGTATATGAATCTAACTGAAATAAGTACACTCAACATTTTTGTTGAATGTTGGACCAAGGTCTAATGATAAATGTTTCCTGAACTTGAAACTAAACTCTAATGACTGTTGAAAATATGTAAATGTGATGCATTTTGTTATATGAATGCATGAAAGATAAAGACAGTTGTCACTGAAGTCGCTAGTAAAAAGAGCTTAAAGCTTATAATGTTATAAGGGCCTCTAGCTCAGTTATTATTGTACCCAGTATCTACTAAAGGATATGGGACATTATCTGATACAAGCTCGGTATCCACAAGGGATATGAGCTAGTAAAAAGGCACTCGGTCATAACAAAGTAATAAATGAAAGTGAGTCTTATGTGCATTGCATTTATAATTGATATATGTATTTTAAATGATTAAAATGATTGGTTTATGTGATAAATGAAAGGATGTGAATTATGTGTTTACATATTCTAATATGTTGTATGAGTTGAGTGAACCATCGAGGATGGTTATTTCACTGAGTTTGCAAAACTCACCAAAATTGCAACATTATTTTTTAGGCTTAGAGAAGATCTCCAGTTAGACAAATTAGAGTCTAGCCAGTGTATTCGAGTAAGAGGTAGAAGTTGAGATTAGTTTGTATCTGCATTTGTATTTCATTATTTTGTATCAAAATATGTATTCACAAGTATTGTAAAAATGTGTATGCGACCAATTTTGTAATGTAATAAAATTATGAATACAAGTGTTTTATATCTGTAATGGGCCTAAGTGGCTAGTCAAATTATGATGATTTATTAAATGGTTGTAACACTGTGATGTAAAATGTTTATAAATAAAATGGGCTGAAAGATCAATTATTGATTTTATGTATATGCATGTGATATCTTTCTAAAATATTGAATTGTGTATGATCGACTGACTATTCTTACATGCCACTCTCGTAGAGTATGGTCTTGAATACCATCGGTATATTCGGAGATTTGCACTATAAGAGTGGGTGCTACATCTAATGTTGGTTCAAAAGTGTATAGATGATGCAATCTAGTTTAACTTAACCAATGATGAAGATTTAGACAGTTTGAACCATTTGTGTTGGTGATGCAAGTGATCTAGTGTATTATGTCCCTTTTCCCATCTTACAACAAGATAAGTTAGATTGGATGGTCGTTTGCAAAGTGATGCAACTCACGAAGGCAATGGAGACGAGGATCTCAATGGGTCCAATTACAAGGTGACACTCTAACAAGCTCAAGACACAATTTCAAATTTATGCACAAGCTTTTGTTTCACAAGAACTTCAAGAAGTTTTGTTGATCAAGATTGGGGAAGAGCTTAGGGAGACGCCTAAGTGTGTGTGTACATTGGAAGCATCAAACCAAGAGGGCTAACACTTAGCCAATTTTTACAAGCACAAGTCTAATTAATGGGCTTGGGCTTATTTTATCTTGTAAAGGGTAGTGGAGTTCTTTTAGCCTTTATCATGGGCTGATTTGTGTTAAGTGTGCATGTGCTTTATTAAAAAAAGTCATGTGCATGTTTTATTTTAAGGAAGCAAGCGTGTAAGTCTAGTTTAAAAATCTAATCCACCCCCTTAAGTTAACCTTCTATTTTTCTTGTTTCCTTATCCTATTTGGACTAAGATTAGTCAATTTTAATTAGTTTTGAAGCCCAAATCCATATGGGATTTGTTCATGGGCAGATTTGTTTCAAGAAAGCCTTTCTTGATGTTTTGGCCTTTCATTAGGGCTTTTAGGTTATCTTTGTTAGGGTTTGTATTGCACAAGGGTATTTAAACCCTTGATTTATGTGTGAACACACATGTTAGATGTTAATAAAAAATTGGAAAACATTTTTCAAGAGAGAATTCTGATTCTTGCTTGTTTTACCTTAAGGATTGATTCAACTTATCAAGCAAGTTCTAACTTGTGGAATTAATTCAATTATTGCAATCTTTATACTTTTTTGTTACCAATTCCTTGTTGTTTTGCCGGTGAAGGATCTTGTTAGATTGATTGAATTTAGGTTTGGGAATAATCATTGAAACGGAGGTGATATAGACGTTAACTCTAGGTTGTTGTCGTATCATCTTTGGTATCAGAGCCTAGGTTTTAAATTCAATCTTGATCTTTAATTTTCTATTTTGTTCTTGATTATTATAGTTAGTTCATCATTCTAATTCGAAAAAAATCAAGATTCATCAAGAATTCATCCAGATTGTGCATCTTTGTGTATTTGAGTTGATTTGCTTGCAAGATTTATCAAGATTGCTAATTTTTGCATTAAGATTCGTCTTTATAATTCAAGGTTCACTCTATTAAGTCAAGAATTCTTTAATTTCATTTCTGTATTATTCAAGATTCCTTAAGAACACATACTTCATTTAAGAAATTCATCATGAATTGTTTTCTTGCAGCAATAAGTTTCAAGATTTACTTTCTTGCACTCAAAACGTGTATCTTTGATATAATTATTTATCTTTCAATTCTTGAGTTATTAGGGCCGATTTGAACGTTCTTATCAATTCAAGTTTAGGGTTAAGTTTAATTCCTAGTTTTGTCTTTTTTTACACTTTTGGATGTTTTTATTGTTTGCTGTCCATTTTGTTTCCATTACACTTAAATTGAGTAATCTTGTTTCATATTGCTCAGCTGACACCAAAAATCACTCACATACATTTTCTGCATCTAGCATGCGTTTATTTTCGTCTTTCTTGTCATCTTTACATTAAATTGCATCTAGTTTTGTCTTTTTATTCTCTTTAGGTATCCTTTGTATTTCCTTTTGAATTAAGTTACTGTTGTGCTTATTTGGTTAGTAGTGATTGATTTAGACAAGTAAAACTGTGCTAGAATTTAGAGTGGTAAAAGGCAAGAGTGTGTAAGCTCAATTGAGGGTAAAAGTCATCTTCTTGAGTGAAACACGAGAGTATCCAATTTGATTAGAGAGAAACACGTGAGGGAGTGTGTGAGGAGCCGTTCTAACGTGTTTTCTGCGGAAATCATTCTTTGCGAAAATGAACCCAAACCCAATCACCAGGCTGAAACAGCATTGGTTTCCTTCCTTTATTCACCCTAGAAGCTACTTTGACATTTTGCTTTTCAATCCTCTCCTTAACTTGCTGATGTAACTTCTTCACATAATCTGCCTTTGAACTAGCATCAACACTCACAAAATCATTAGATGGCAAGGGTAATATATCCAAAGGAGTAAGCGGATTAAAACCATACACAATTTCAAAAGGAGAACAATGAGTAGTGCTATGAACAGCCCTATTATAAGCAAACTCCACAAATGGTAAACAATCCTCCCACGTCCTAATGTTCTTTTCTAACACAGCCCTAAGTAAAGTAATCAATGTTCGATTCACAACCTCAGTTTGGCCATCGGTTTGAGGATGGCAAGTTGTTGAAAACAACAACTTAGTTCCCAACTTTCCCCACAAAACACGCCAGAAATGGCTCAAAAATTTAACATCTCTATCACTAATAATGCTTTTAGGTATACCATGCAAACGCACGACCTCTTTAAAGAACAAATCAGCAATCATCTTAGCATCATCAGTCTTATGACACGGTATAAAATGAGCCATTTTACTAAATCTATCAACCACAACAAAAATACTATCACGACCTTTCCTAGTTTTAGGCAAACCAAGCACAAAATCCATAGACAAATCAGTCCAAGGTCCATTAGGAACAGGAAGTGGTGTGTACAAACCATGTGGTTTCAGCCTAGACTTAGCTTCTCTACATGTAATGCAATGCTCACAAACTTTATGCACATCATGTTTCATACCAGGCCAATAAAAATGCTCTATCAGCATATCATAGGTTTTACTTACCCCAAAATGACCCATCAATCCTCCTCCATGTGCTTCCTTAACTAACAATTCTCTCATGGAACACTTAGGAATACACAACCTACTTTTCTTAAACAAGAAACCATCAAACAAATGAAATTCTCTCAAAACAGCCACATCACCACATGAATTATATATGTCACCAAAATCCTCATCACTGGCATACAATTCCTTAATATGCTCAAAGCCTAGCAATCTAGCACTAAGAGAATTAAGTAACACATACCTTCGCGATAACGCATCAGCCACAACATTTTCCTTACCTCTCTTGTATTTAATCACATATGGAAATGTTTCTATGAACTCCACCCATTTGGCATGTCTACGGTTCAGCTTATCTTGCCCCTTCAAATGTTTCAAACTCTCATGGTCAGTATGTATCACAAACTCCTTTGACCACAAATAGTGCTGCCATGTATGCAAAGCTCGATACAATGCATATAACTCTTTGTCATACGTTGGATACTTCAAAGCTGCCCCACTTAATTTTTCACTAAAGAACATCAATGGCCTTTGATCCTGTAACAAAACAGCTCCAATTCCTATGCCACTTGCATCACATTCAATCTCAAAAGTCTTATCAAAATTAGGCAAAGCAAGCAAAGGTGCATTACACAATTTATCTTTCAGTTCATTAAATGCATGTTCTTGGGCCTCTCCCCAAACAAATGTGACATTTTTCTTAACTAACTCATTCAAGGGTGCAGCTATGGTGCTGAAATTTCTAATAAACCTCCTATAGAAACCAGCAAGTCCATGAAAACTCCTCACCTCACTAGCACTCGTAGGACTCGGCCAATCTCTAATAGCCTTGACCTTGTCCTCATCAACCTCTATACCATCACTAGTCACCACAAAACCAAGAAAATGAACCTTATCCATGCAAAAACTACACTTATTAAGGTTAGCATACAGCTTCTCACGCCTAAGAACGTCTAACACAATACGCACATGCATGACATGATCATCCAAACACTTAGAGTAAACAAGAATATCATCAAAATACACAACAACAAATTTACCCAAGTGCTCACGCAACACATGATTCATCAAGCGCATGAATGTACTAGGTGCATTAGTAAGACCAAACGGCATAACCAACCACTCATACAGCCCATATTTAGTCTTAAACGCTGTTTTCCACTCATCACCCACACTCATTCGAATTTGATAATAACCAGATTTCAAATCAATTTTTGTGAACAAACAAGAACCATGTAATTCATCAAGCATATCATCTAATCTAGGAATAGGATGTCGATACTTTACAGTGATTTTATTGATGGCTCGACAGTCCACGCACATCCTCCACGTCCCGTCCTTCTTTGGCACAAGAATAACAGGAACCGAACAAGGACTTAAGCTTTCTCTCACATATCCCTTAGCTAGCAATTCCTCCACCTGTCTCTGTATCTCCTTTGTCTCGAAAGGATTAGCTCGATATGCTGGCCTATTGGGAATGGCAGCCCCCGGAATGAAGTCAATTTGATGCTCTATGCCTCGGATTGGTGGCAACCCATCAGGCATTTCCTCGGGAAACAAATCCGCATATTCCTGCAAAAGATCAACAAACACACTGGGCAAAGATTGGTTAGCATTAGTAGTTTCCAAACAAGGCCCTTTGCACAAAAGCACAAACATAGGCTGTTTGGAGTAGAAAACATGTTTAACCTCACTTGTACTAGCTAACAAACTCACATTTTTCTCTCCTCTTTTATTTTTTTCAATCTGGATTTGCTTTTGTTGCGCTTTTCTCTCTTTCTTTTCACTCAGTTTTTGTTCACTCTCTTTTTCTCTCTTTTCACTCGGTTTTTGTTCACTCTCTTTTTCTCTCTTTTCACTTTTTTTTTCTTTCTTTTCAAATTCAAGTCTCATTCTTTCCATTTTACATTGATCTTCATATACTTCTTTGGAAGAGAGCGGTGTCAGAATCGTCTTTCGTCCATCTTTAGTGAATGAATACCGATTGAGGTATCCATCATGTATAGCTCGCCTATCATACTGCCATGGACGTCCAAGCAAAATCTCTCCAGCATGCATTGGCACCACATCACACAACACGTCATCATGATATTTACCAATGGAAAAAGAAACTATAGATTGCCGATTTACCTTAACCTCTCCACATTCATTCAGCCACTGAAGTTTGTAAGGTCGTGGATGAGATTGTGTAGACAGCCCCAATCGATCAACCAAGAGTGTACTTACCACATTGGTACAGCTACCACCATCCACAATCACAATGCAAGCCTTCCCTTGAACATGACATCTTGTATGGAACAAGTTGTCTCGCTGATCCTCATGGTTTTCCTCCTTCAATTGCATGTTAAGAACACGCCTAGTAACCAGCAAATCTCCCTTTATTGGTTCTTCAATGCTCCCATCACTACAGTCTTCCAATTCTGGCATCTCACCACCATCACTCTCATCATCACTTTCTTCTTCATCAGTCACTATCTCACCATTTTTCATAGTCATAACTCTCTTGTTTGGACATTCTTTGCTGATATGTCCCACACCTTGACACTTCCAACACTTAATATCTCGATTTCGCTGCCTTGGCTCATCGAATTTGGACTTGCCCTTAGAACTTGATTCGGCCTTCGCTTTACCACCATCTTGAACAGCCTTGCTGCCACCTTTAAAATCACGTTTTCCATCCCTATTCCAAGAAGAATTTGCATTAGAAATAGGTTTGGAATAATACCTTGCTGTTCCTTTTCTTTGAATTTGCCTTTCTACTTTGATGGCAATGTGCACCATTTCTTCTAATTCCACATATGGCTGTAAATCCACTCGGTCAGCTATGTCTTGATTCAAACCAGCCAAGAAACGTGCCATGGTCGTCTCCACATCCTCTTCTAAGTCAGCCCTAGTCATCAACATCTCCATTTCTTTGTAGTAATCATCAACACTCTTACTTCCTTGCTTAAGAACCTGAAGTCTTTGCATGATTTCCCTATGGAAATATCTAGGAACAAACCGCTTCCTCATGACTGATTTTAGATCAGCCCACGTTTCAATTGGGTACTCCAAATTCCTTCTCCTACTAGTCACTAATTGATCCCACCAGGCTATTGCATAATCTGTGAATTGAGTAACAGTAAGCTTGACCTTCTTTTCTTCAATACATCTATGGCACTCAAAAATAAGTTCAACTTGTTTCTCCCATTGCAAATAAGCTTCTGGATCTGATGTACCTCGAAAATTTGGTATTTTAAGCTTGATGCTCCCAAAGCTTCTATCCGCACCATCTTCACCTCTATGATTTCTGCCATAGTTAACATTATTATTCGGCCTTCCCCTACCCCTTCCAGCACCACGGCCTCTTCTTCCTCCACCTCTAGGGAAAATTAGTTCAACATCAGCTGCATCTTCCTCCTCAAGCTCATGGTCATCTTCCTCAACTTCTGGTTGTTGCACCTGATTTCGACCACCAACTTGTCTTCCTTGTCGTTCCGGAGTTGCTCTTTCAACATTCCGCAACCTTAAATTCATACGTTCCAAGGTTTCGTTTATATTCTCCATGGCTCGGTATAAACGTGTAAATTCTGCTTGTTGAGCCTCACGCAACCTATCCGGATCAATCTGAACTCTCCTTTCATCATCACCTTGATTAGACATTATACCTGCAAGAAAAGGTTAGTACAAACAAATATAGGCCTCACAACACTCCCTCGCGTGTTTACACTCAAATAATGAAGGTTGTTCACTCGTGTTTCACTCAATTGATGTTTTCGCTCAAGGTTCAGCTCACACCTCTCAAGCTGATTTCTTTTATGTTCTTAGGAGAATCACACTTTATGAAACAATTCCAATAGCCTTCCTCGTGATGTATCCCGAACCTAAAATTCCCAATGCCTCACTAATCAAGTCGGTTCAAACAGCCCCCATCAATGGTGAAAATTTCGGGACTGAAAAATTATATTGATTCTAACCCACCTAGATTCGATCCTTATCTCCTAAATAGCAAGGAGAATGAAAATTTTTTGTAGAAGGGATTTTGTACTCTTTTTTTTTTTTGCTCCCTCTCACTATCTCTTTGAAGACAACCTCAATTCACCCCAACGAAACAAGGATAGCAACAAAGAACAAGACCAGAACAAGATCAAATTTAGAAACGAAAACGAAATTGATAGGGATAAAACCTGATCTAGAGCCGAGCTCTGATACCAAATGATACGGAACCTCCAAGAATAGACTTTGAGAAACTCCTTAACGACGAA
>JANTPM010000002.1:24833554-24844822 GCA_025434745.1 Erythroxylum divaricatum | reverse complement strand
GTTGTTTTACGATAAGTTTTCTGAAAGAACAAGTAATTGTTATTGAAGGGATTAACGAAAAGTTTATCACAATTCAACCCGCCTTCTTGTGTATCTTGATCATTTTATTACTCAATATATTAACGTGTGATTTACTTCATTTCTGTCTCAGGAGATCTGTGTCAAAGAACTGCTTCGAAAGTTTGGTATGTTATATTGTACACCGATTAGTACTCCTTTAAATGTTAATGATAAATTTGTTAGCAGAGATGGTGAAGAAGCAATTAATCCTACCTCGTATAGAAGCCTTGTTGGGGAGTTAATTTACTTAACACATACAAGGCCCGACATTGCCTTCTCAGTTAACACCATCACTAAGTTCATGGAGAAGCCATCACAAGTACATTTTGGAGCAGTAAAACGGATTTTACGATATGTTGCTGATACAGTAAGTTATGGGATTTGGTATTCTACCAACATTAATGTACAATGTGATGAAAAATTATATGGCTACTCAGATTCTGATTTTGCGAGTTGTATTGATGATCAAAGAAGTGTGTCGGCTCATGTTTTCACTTTAGGATTGGGAGCTATTGCATGGAGCTTCAAAAAGCAACCTATAACAGCTCTTTTGAGCACTGAAGCAGAGTACGTAGCGGTGGCTTTTGCAGTATATCAGGTTGTTTGGCTGAGAGGTATTCTGAATGAATTACAACAACAACAAAAGACAGCAATTGTTATTTTCTGCGATAACAAATCGACTATTTTCATGACTAAAAGTCCAGCGTTACATAGTCGAACTAAACACATAAATACACAACTACATTTTGTCAAAGATTTGGTGGCTGGAAGAGTTGTGGATGTCCAATAAAGACATTGTCAAAGGAGAAATTTCTTCAATTTAGAACCTTGCTTGGAGTATGTAATTTCTAATCATGGCAGAGTGTTGAATTGTGATTCTCAAACATTCATCAAGCTGTCCTACTCTTTAGGAACCCTTACTTTCTACTTTATTGGTCAATAATTGCTGCTGTATTTATAGACATAGCATTACAGCAGTAATCTTCTATGATTCTTTCATTTACTGTCTAATTATTAACACTCATCATCAATCCATCAACTTTTACAAGTAGACCGACGTTTAATCCATAAAAATATGCAGGTTCCATCACAACTGCTCAAAACTTCCACAAACACAAACACAAACTTCACGACGACTGATTTGTAAGCTTTCTTGATGCATGGTGACTCGTAATCAGCAATCTATGGAAATGCATGTTTCAGCAAGCAGTGCGTTATCAACTTTGGCAACAAATGGATTTATCTTGACCCAGACAAGAGAGAAGACCGAAGCCAAGAGTACAGACCATAGGACAACAATGGTTGGCGTTCTATTTTGACGTCCCATAAGACCTTTAAGGAATGGATAGAGATGAAGAATCACCCACATAGCGAAGAATATCTTTCCAAAGAGAGGTCCCCATGCTTCGTATCCTTTGTTTAGCGCATCAGAGAATCCAGCGACAACACCTACGATGTTGATGATGATAAGGGTTGTCGGAGGGATCAAAAGTGTTGTCCATTTGATAATGTAGAGTTCTCCAAACTCCGCGTCATCAGCTGCTTTGGCTGTGACGGTGAAGTTGGTGTCGAGGCCCGCCAACATTTTCAGCAGACCTTGGAAGACAGCAAATAGATGAGCTGAAACACCTCCGATCACCCAGAACTGTTCATTACGCCAGAACTCTTCAATGCTCACACCACTCCATCGTATCTCGAGCACAGCAGTCAAGATAATGGAGATGAAGAGGCCAAGGAACAGCATGCTTGCCAAGTTTGAGAGCTGCCATCATGTACCAATTAAGTTACCACATGAGCATGAGAAAAAAAAAAGGGGGGGGATTGGTGATAAAAAGGGGTAAAGAAGTTACTGTTGGTATGATGAATTTTCCCGTGAGAAGACAAATCGCAGGGATTGTACAGTAGGCTACGAGAGGGAGTGAAGTAAAAGGGTAGACAATGGTGTTTATGTATGATAGCCTTTGGAGCCACTTTAGACGGCCTCCTCCATATCCATACCAGAGAGGACAGTGTCTGCTCAGGAAAATTTCTACAGAACCAAGAGCCCACCGGAGAACCTGATGTAGTCTATCAGAAAGATTAATGGGGGCGGACCCTTTGAATGCTGGCCTTAAGGGCATGCAGTACAGTGATCTCCATCCTCGGCAGTGCATCTTGAAGCCGGTTAGAATGTCCTCCGTGACTGACCCATATATCCAACCAATCTGGGAGGAAGATGATAAATTTTAGATTCACAGAGGAAAACAGGTAAGATAGGTTCAAGTTTAAAGGAACTGCCATATTTCAAGATGAAATAGAGGTTTATGCAGCACTCCTCAAATATGGCAGCTATAATGGAACATGTAGGACAGGAAGGGAGACTAAAGGCCATTGGCCAAAGCCTTTTCCTTATCACCTCTTTTCCCCATTCAGTTTTCTCTTCATAGCTGCAGCCTATGACATGAATTGCTTCCTTGATAAGCGTTGACGGGTTGGCAGAATCTGGTACTCCCCCATTCTCCATTAATGTTGACTCAATGAAGACTGAAGACAAGCCAAAAGTTTTCTCAAAGCTCTTCTGGGAGATCAGCATTGATCTTTCATACTCATCATAGTCTGAAGAGAGTTAAAAGCAACAGAATCGTTTAGATCTTCAGTGAGATAATCATCCAAATTCTGCACTACTCAGAAAACGTACTTACTATCAATCTCTGTAAGATTGAAGATGGCAGCATTAAGGTCATCCCGCTTTGCTTCTCGGTAAACCTCAGCTGGATCTTTTGCTGGTTCTTTCTTTGCTGGGCGGCAACAGGAGCAGCATCCACACCATGAGGAGTTTGAGGAATCCCTGGGTAAGCTAGGCATAGATGGAGGGCCGTAGCCATAGAGTGCCTGCCTATTGAAGACACAACCTGTTCCTACATAAACTGGTCCCTGTATTCCATCTAGTCCCTTCATGTTGACCTACAAATAGAATTGCAACAGTTTTTCAAAGCTCAAAAAAGTTTCAGAAACAAGAATAAGAAAGGAAAATTTGCTCTAATCTTACATCAAAGAAAACAGTATTGCGATTGGCATATCGATCACTCTTGTCTATGCCATCAAACCTCTGTGGAAACTGCACATAGCATACATCTCGACCAACTAGTGGATCCATGAGGAAGCACATGGCCTCTCGAACTGCCTTGCTATTGTTTACATAGTGGTCACAATCAAGATTAAGGATGAATGGAGCATTTGTGAGGATTGCCGAAACTCTCACCTGCATAAATTTATTACTTATTAGTATTAATGGCATGAAACAAAGATGAGCTTAAACTATTCATACACACCAAAGCATTTTCTGCGCCAGCCTTCTTGTGGTGTTGGTAGCCAGGTCTCTTTTCTCTGGAAACATAAACCAATCTAGGAAGTTCATTACCCTCTATGTCAAGGGCCCCAGTATTTCCAAGGAAAACCTGAAAAGAGAACTCGATCTTAGAAGCTAATATTTTTCACTCTCTTTTGTTCCCTGTCAGGAATGATAAACTCATGAACATAACAGGAGTTGTTGATTCTGTTTATACTTGAACAAAATGTTACATAAATTAGGAAACATAGACGTTAAAAAAAAAAAACCTGGATCATGCCAGGATGATCACGTGTGTTATTTCCAGGCCAAGGTGTTCCATCTTGCATTGTCCATCCATCCTCAGGTGTTTTCTGGGCCTTTGCTACTAACGCATTAACTCGAACTTTATACTCTTCGTAATCCCTCTGTAAAAAAGAAAAAAAAAACAATAAAGAATTATGCAAGTATGGAATCTTTATATTATACAGATGGAAATATCGAACCTTTGCACTTACTTTCATTGCTCTACGTTCTTTGACAAAAGAAGGTTGCACCTTATCTTTCAAGTAATCAATCTTCTGTGAAAAGTAAAACTCGGGTGCCCTTGGTTCAATTGAGTATTTTTTGCAGAATGGGACCCATTTTCTTGCAAAATCAGCCGTTTCAACTAAAGACTCAAATGAAAGCATGGCAGCACCATCATCAGATACATAGCATGAGACTTTGTCCACGGGGTAATCTAGAGCAAGGATGGAAAGCACGGTATTGGCAGTGATCAGCGGTGGTTCTTTCAGCGGATCCACCGTACTCACAAAAAAATCCACAGCAGCAAGCTGAGAAGGCTCGCCATCTCTTTCATATCTGGAACGTAATTGAGTAGAAATCAATTTTATTTATTTATTTTTGGAGGCAGAGAATAAAATACCAGGTAAATAAATAAATATGAGCTTACTGTTCTTGACATAAAGGAAAAAGACGTAGGTATCATATACCTTGCAGATAATCTGTCAATATATGTATGTCTATTGACAGGAGACCACTTAGGGAACTGATCCAACACCCAAGAAACTGCAAACCAGATCTCGCATATGACAGAAGTAAGCCACAGGCCAAAAGCACTGTCAACTGGATTTGTTATTCTATAATGGAAGAACAGTCCCAGAATAATCAATCTCATAATTATCACTGCTCTGTATGGAGTTAGTTTGTTGCGCGACAGTGGCATGACTATTGACAATGGCTGTGCAGCCTCAGAAGAATTCCTGCAAAACCCAACATTGAATGTGGCCTTGTTAATGTGATTGTATTCCATTATAATCCATATCCTTCAAACCTTATGATATGTGCATAATGCAGTTTAAATATTCTAATGCAGCCAAACCCTATCTTTGGAATTCGTAACCCAGCTATGATGACAACACAGAAAATGATGGTTGAATGAGCCAAATTACAAGGGCAAACCAACGGGGGTTTAATGGTTCCAAGAGTTCTAACAAGCAAGTTGCAAGGACTTTAAGGATTGGCAATGTAAGAGTATCCCGCCCATGCATAGACAGAATCCTTATCACCAAAGTTTTCCTTACACTTACTGATTCTCCTCCATATGCTGCTGAGGTGGAATTTCAGCTGGTTCGTTTTCAGTCTTAGTTGGAGGCTTTTTCTTCTTGTTCTTCTTCTCCTTCCAACTTTCTACCCGATTCTTCCAAATTGGATTCCCAGATTCGTCATTCATTTCTTCATGAAAACGTCAGATGAGCCAGTTTAAAATCTTTTTCTTAAAAACTTATGATGGCGACGAAAATTTTTCGATTGAGAATTAGAGTTACTCACCACTATCTACAGTGGACACAGTACTGACATGTCTAGCATGAATTCCAACATTCTGGACAGCACCAAGATAGGTTAGTGAAAGCTATCAAAATGCCAAATGTTTTAACTTCATTAATAAGCATGTTCGGTGGCTCTTAGAAAAGGATGGGGAAAAACACTATCAAAATTTTGATTTTGGATTGAAAAATCATGGGTACTACCCTCCTATTCTAGTTTTTGATGCTCAAAACTCAATATAGTCATACCTCAGAATTGTTAATGTGAGATTCTACTGTCGAATGGTTGCCTGGTGCCTTTGTTTCACTGTCTTCCAACATGTTCTCTGGATCATATATGGTCTTAGATTAATTTATTAAGCGGATGACAAGTTTAAAAACAAATCAATTCTCATATGAAAAAGATGATGTTGACCAAGATCAAAGTACTTCCAGATTCTTTCCAAGGTTTTATGTTGCTTAAAAATACAGGATTCCAGTTAATTCAGATATTATGTGAAGTCATGGGCACACTCTTCCGTCAGATCCACGGACACCAATAAGTAAAGTGGGTATGAGGGATGAAATAGTACACTAACACTTTTAGAATACACCACGCACTTTACAATTTGACCAAGAAAACGACAGTATTTAGCAAAAAGAAAAGTAAGCAGCGTAACAAATATGGTCTGTCAAAATTTTTGCAATGTTCTGAAGCCATCTAAAGTACTCAGTTGATTAGAAACAACTTAAGCAAAGTCAATAACAGTACCTATAAATAAGTCCTGCTTTTGTTCTTTGGAAATAATGAATGCTAATCTTCAGTTGATAAAATTCTATGAAGTACTAATCGACTGAAACCCTATCAGATTATACAGATCAGCTATAAGATTGCAGAAATTCAACTTGGAGTCAGATGGAAGTCCTCGGGAAATAAATCAACAAGTTAGATATTTGTTGAAGAAAGAAATCTTATCCAGTTCCAGTTCATCGGTCCGAAAGAGTTGAAGTTAACAAGCAAAGCCTAATTGGAACAAGCTGTAAAACTAAATGCATCAACACGTATATTTATGGGACAGCCAACTGAATGCCGAAACAAAAGTTAATGGAGTTGAACTGGAGTGCAGAAATGACGTACCGTCATAAGGAGAGCCACACCGGAAGCAAGCTTTCCTACCCTCCTTGATCTCATATTCGAAGCAAGACTTACACATGGGAAAGCTGCACTCATGGCAAGCCACAAATAGATCACCGTTTGCATTGACCCCAACCTGCTCGCCGCAGGTGTTGCACATAGGGACCCCTGATTCCATCATCTTCTTCGCCTTCCTATGCTTAAATCCCTTCAAGTGAATTGTTCAACCCTTGTTTCTCGTGTTGTTTTTATATGATAGACCCTAAGCAAAGCGAGGGAGTTGAGTAGTCCCTGAGAGGGTGGTAATTCTAGCATTTTAGTAATTGTGAAGAGATGGTGGTTGGTGGGGCATAGAGGTTGAGGTGTTGGTGTCATCTGTTTTTGCAGAAAGAGAGAGGAATAGAGACAGAAACTGAGGGAGAAGCAACCTGTAAGTCTTTCCTTTTCCTCTGGTAGAGAGAAGAGCTAGCTGTAAAATTTTGCGGGAACTTGAAGGAAGGTTTCGGTTAGGCAATGTACATCTACAACTAACCAAGCTTTGCATGCAAGTTGGTCTCAGTATACATATATATATAATAATAAAAACAATGAATATGGGTCAGGACATTCATGGGAATCCAGAAGATTGAGTAGTATGTTACACTCTTTCTTGCTCATGTTTAAGGTACTTGTCCTTGTCCATGTCCATCTTGAGGTTCGTTTTAGGTGATAAGCATTAATCGTAAGTTTGGTCCATCGATACACCTAAACAGTCCTATTTCCTTCTACAATCTTATCAGTGCATTCATATGTTGATGTCCTACGAAAATTTTGGTCGATATCATGTTATATATTATTATTTTTTAAAGATGATTCTTTATTTTTTTAAAATTTATATTATTATTCTTAATTTTGGTTATTTTAATTCTTTCAATTATGACAAATAATATTTTTAAAAATAAAATTAAATATTCAGAATACAATTTATACTAAAAATGCATTTAATTAAATATATATTAAAAATTACAATAAAAATTGTGTAGTTTGTCTAATTTAATAACACTAAAAGAAAGATCAAAATTAGTAAGAAAATACTTAAAATTTTAAATCGTCATTAAGCCTAAAATTAATGATGCTCAAAAGTTGTAATAAAATGTATTAACTTTCAAGTTGTAGTAAAAGTAATTCGTAGTTAATCCCATAAGTAACATTTTCGATGTGGCATTAGCACATTATTTAATTGATTTAAAATTAAAAGATAAAATCTCTACTCTTTTTTATTTAAAAAAAAGACCTCTGTCAAACTTAATCTTCATCTTCACTAACTCGGACAAATATCTACCAATTTGATCCACTTTTCTTTTACTGTTTTGACAAAATCAAAATACTAGAGTTTAACCACTGGCATGACTTGGTTCCCTTTCACAACATTCAAGCTTTTGACATAATAAAAGCTAGTATGCCATTTACAATCAAAGGTGGAACTAATAATAGAAAATAATTCTTAGAAATGGCTTGAAAATGCTCAAAGCAATTTTGACCTTCTCAAAAGTAACCTCCCTACATACCTCTCAAACACCTCTAAAGAGCATCCAATCCTCTGGCTCAATAGTAAGTCTATGGCTTACTCCAATAGCTCTTATAGGAAGTCGTTTACTAGCTCTCAAAATCCGGTGGAGTGGCTTAAGTTGGTTTAGAATGCTAATATCATCCTTAGCTCAGCTTTCATGTTGTGGCTTCTAATTAAAGGCAAATTGGGAACAACGGACGCTCTAAAGTTCCATTAACTAAAACTTTTTGCATTCTTTTTCAGAAGCAGCTACAGAAGACATGGAGCATTTGTTCTTCAATTGCCAATATTCTCTAGCCTCCTCTGAAACTACATTATTACACTTTGCAACATCTCCTGCCCTCGCATTTCATGGACAAATAAAATATCATGGGTTTTCAAGATCAATTGTTCTACCAGAGGTAATCTAATGATGTCTAGAATTGTTTTTAGAGCTTTAATGCATATTATATGGCTTGAATGAAACAATAGGATATGTAGGGTTGATTAAATTTACCCAGCCATCATCAATCATAAACTCTTAAACAAGATTAGAGAAGATATAATTATAAGAAATATAGATAAGTCAATGGGCCCTAATTGGCTCTCAAGATGGAGGATGCAATAAGTTATTGTTACGTTCAAAAGTTGTAACTATTTATACAACTAAGCATTATCAATATAGCATAAGCATGTCATTGTTTTAAGGACAAACTTTCCTTCCTGTTTTGGCTATAAAATGCTTAATGCTTTGTGTATTTGATTTCAGCATGTCTTGAGCTAGTCTTAATGGTTTTCTTATTTGCTTACAAAAAAATCTAAATAAATCATCTTTCTAAGAAGTAAACTTTAAGAACATGTTGCTTGAGTCAATAATAAAGGGATTTTGCTGTGGCTTGAATTTGAAGCACTTGGGTTGTTCCATTGAAAAAAGTGCTAACAAAGGATTCGATCCAAAATCATATATCTTTATTGAAACATATCTTCAATCATGCTTCTTTCACATAGCACATCATAACACTATATAAAATAAACTGGACCTACTACTATAGCAGTGGTGAGTCTAGGTTAATGCCACAAAGAGTATGTGTAAAACTTTTGAAATGAAATTAAATGGTTTTTAGGTTAAGGGGGAATGAAAACGATGAATTTGTTTGGGACATGGTTCTTTGATTCAATCTCAGACTATATCCAATAAACATATTTCATTGAATTGTTATTCTTATACCTCTTTTGGCAATTATTAATCATAGATGAACAACAAGCTCTGTTAATCCCGGTTTTCTCTTAAGTCATGTTTAATTAAGAGATGTTTGTTAATTAAACCTAACCATCAAATTACCTAGGATATGATCTTTAGATTTAATTGGACAGTCGCATCACGAATTAAGAAAACAAATTAATCAAGACAACAACCACACAAGCTCAGGTCATTTAATCTAGGTTATGTTATCCTTAATGATTGATAACTATTAGTCATAACAAACGAATCTCAACATAACAATTATGAATTATATTGAAATTATATCAATGGGTTCTTGCATAACAATAATAAAATAAAGCATTCAATCATTCTCACATAATACCTAAATATTAAATATAGGAAACCACAATCAATCCCTAAGAGAAAGAATAACAAACAATGAGAGAAATATTTGACCGGTTGTCAGCATCGATGTCACCTCCAAGCCGATGTCTGAATGTCTATCTCTCTTTGGGTCTCAAATATAATGTTTCTATCGACAAAACATTATTTTTATACCAAAAAGTAAGGTTTTTTATAATGCAAAAGATTTTGTGTATGTTAAAAATTGTGTGTTATTAGAGAAGAGTTTGTCTACATATATACACTAGAAGTCCTACCTAAATAAGGAATATACAAAGGAGGAGATTTATGAGCTTATTTAATTAAGGTATGACTATCTAAATAGGAAAGCATATAAAATACATTAATTATGTTAACAAATAAGGTATCTAAAACTATCTAAATAGGAAAACATATAAAATACATTAATTATATTAACAAATAAGGTAACTAAATCAGCAAGTTAGCAAATGATTGATTAACTGAATCTTCTGACATCCCCCCTCAAATTGATGCTGATAAGTCAACAAACATCAATTTGCCAACAAAAAAATTATGTCGCTGGCATGTCATGGATTTGGTAAGAATATCAGCAATCTGTAGGTTGGTACTGATATGAGGCAACGTAATAACATGATGATCATAGGCCGCTTGAATGAAATGACAGTCAATCTCGATATGTTTGGTACGATCATGGTAGACGGGATTGGCTGCAATTTGAATAGTACTAGTGTTGTCAGCATGCAACGGAGTTGGTTGAAGTTGTGGAAAACCAAATTTAGTGAGAATACTACATAGCCAAATGATCTCAAAACAAGCGGCAGATATGGCACGATATTCTGCCTCAGTGGATGACTTGGAGACATCGTTTTGTTTCTTGCATTTCCAAGAGATAAGAGTATTATCAAGAAACATACACTAACCAGTAGTGGATTTCCTCATGTCTGGGCAACCAGCCCAGTCCGCATCGATGTAGGCTTACAATTGTGGTAAAGAATCAGTGCGAAAAAACAAGTCACGATTAGGCGTGCCAAGTAGGTATCGGATGATGCATCGGACAACAGATAAGTTAAGGTGTCGAGGAGATTGCATGAATTTACTAACTGTATGAACAACATAAGAGATGTCTGGTCGAGGGATGGTAAAATAAATAAGACTACCAACCAACTTACGATATAAAGTAGGATCCTTAAAAAGCTCCCCTTCCTCACATCGATATTTCACGTTGACTTCCATTGGAGTGTCAACAGAAGTACTACCTGTAATTCCTGCCAACTGAACTAGATCTTGAATATACTTGTGTTGATTCAAGAAAATACTTTGGGGACGATGATGAACTTCCAACCCCAAGAAGTAGGTAAGTGGGCCAAGGTCTTTCATGCGGAAAGTGGTGTGCAGCAATTTTTGAAGATTAGAGATGGCCTCTGAATCAGAACCAGTGATGACAATGTCATCCACATAAACAAGAAGAACAACTATGCCTTTAGATGTCTGCTGAAGAAACATAGAAGAGTCATATTGACTCTGGGTAAAGGAGAAACCAAGAAGAGCGGAACTAAATTTTTCAAACCATACCTGCGGTGCCTACTTCAAACCATACAAGGAACGTTTTAGTTTGCAAACATCATTAGGAGAAGAAGTGGGCATACCAAATGGAAGTTTTATGTAGACTTCTTCCTTGATATCGCCATGTAAAAATGTGTTCTTAACATCCATCTAAAGTAGAGGCCATGATTGAGATGCTGCAAGGCCTAGGATGGTTCGCATCGTGGTCATTTTAGCTACCGGTGCGAAGGTCTCTTCATAGTCTAGACCATACTCTTGTTTATTCCCAAGAACCACTAA
>JANTPM010000002.1:24821912-24832871 GCA_025434745.1 Erythroxylum divaricatum | reverse complement strand
GTTTTCTTCAAGAGCAAGAAGTTCTGTTTCAATAGCCTTACGCCAACACTCATGTTCCATTGCCTGCTTATAAGATGAGGGAATAGTAATAGGAGGCAAAGTGGCTATCAAAGAGACAGGATTAGAAAAACCATACTTATCTGGTGGTTTACTAACTCGTGTACTGCGTCTGGGAATGATGAATTCGGTTGGTGCGAGAGAACCAGCAGCAAGGGAAGGAGCTTGAGGGGGCATTGCAGAACGCGGATCTATTGTAGTTTTGGAACGTCTTTGATATACCAAAAATGGTTTAGACTTTTCTTGATCTGTAGTAGAGTTAGAAAAAATTGGCAACATAGAGAATGAAGGAGAAAGAGAGTCTTGATGATCGGAAAAGAAATATTGAATTTCTAGAAAAATAACATTTCTAGAAATGCGAAAACGACGCAGATTAGGATCATAACAAACAAACCCTTTGTGATGCACGGAATATCCTAGAAAGGCACATTTAGTAGATTGGGCTGTGAATTTTGTGCGTTCATGCGCAGGAAGATGTACATAACATACACAACCAAAGGCACGAGTATTAGAATAGTTGGGAAAATGACCAAATAACCTATAGAAAGGAGATACATGATTCAATGAAGGAGAAGGTAACCTGTTAATGAGATAAACAGCTGAGGAGACAACTTCACACCAAAACCGAGGAGGCACTGAGGATTCTATTAGAAGGGCCCGGACAACATCAAGGAGGTGACCATTTTTTCTTTCGGCCACCTCATTTTGTTGTGGGGTTTGAGGGCAGGATCTTTGAGATATTATTCCATTAGCCCACAGAAAATCTTGGAACAAATGAGACATATATTCACCCCCATTATCAAAACGTAAGATTTTAATTTTTGCAGAAAATTGGGTTTGGACATGCGCATGAAAAAGTTTAAATGCAGAGAACACTTCATCTTTAGAATGCAAGAAATAAATCCAAGTGAAATGACTATAGTTGTCAATGAATTTGACAAAGTACTTGTAATTAGCATGAGATATAATTGGTGCCATACCCCACACATCACTATGTATCATTTTGAAAGGTTAGACAGGATTAGGCATGTGAATCGGAAATGACAAAGTTCTACTCTTACCAAGCTTTCAAGAATCACAATCAAATTGAACATCATCAATGGAAAAATGCTTTTTATTCTCATGTAAACCAGAATTTAGCAAATTATGAAGTATACTAGAGTTTGGATGTCCAAGACATTTGTGCCAAGCTTGATAATCAACTTGAGCGAGATTACAAGTGACAAAAGGAAACGAAAGACACGGTGACAAAGGAAATTGGAGTGGAAAAACACGTCCTACCTTAGGTCCCTTTGCAATCATCTTCCTTGACTGTTGATCCTGCACAACACAACCAGATTTTGAAAATTCTACTACACAATTATTGTCAACCAGCTGGCCAACTAAAACAAGGTTAGTGGCAAGATTTGGAGAGACAAAAACATCAGTTAAAGTAGAAATATCACTAGTGGCTGCAATAGGTATTAAATTTCCATCTACAGTGTGAATTTCAAGATTTCCAAAATATTTCTTTACATTGTTTAGGATTTGAGCATTATTTGTCATATGATTGGATGCCCCGGAATCACAAAACCAAGTAGATGAAGTAGATAACAGTTTACCGGAGAGTCTTAGGCTGGACATTGCGGAGAGAATCATTTGCACCATTTCAGGTGTTATAGTTTGAGCAGGAGCAGGAACATTTTGTGTTGACAAGGCTATATCCACTAATCCACCAGTATTAGAAGATCTAACCGAGGCAGTAAATACTGTTTCAGATTTCCTGGTAGATCGGATTGGGCATTCCTTGATAATATGGCCATCTTTTTTGCAATAGTTGCAGAATTTTTTGGGACAATTCGAGGCATGATGACCAATTCTTTGCAGCAGAAACATTGAACAGCCCTTAGATCCTTACCTCTTGGCTTCCCTTGGGCTGCATAAGCCATTGAAAATTATGTGGATCTTTGTTGTTCCATGGCTGCTTGAGTGACAATTCGTTGCTCCTCTCGTAGTAGATCTTTAAGGCATACATCTAAGGTGCGAATCGGGTCTCGGTTTATAAGATTGGACCTGGTACCCTCAAATTTAGATCTCAATTTCATGAGAAATTGATCCCTTTTAGCATTTTCATGAATAGATTGGACAATAGTGAGACCTTCAGCAGGTAAAGTAGCTTAGATTATATCAGTATATTCAGCCCAAAGATTTATAAAGCTAGAGTAAAAATCAGCAATAGAGAGATTAGCTTGATGAATCATAGATAATTCATGTTCAAGTTGGAATCTACAAGTCGCGTTTACTGGCTGTAGATTTTCTTGAGGTAATTCCATATTTCAGCTGCAGTCTTGGAGGGTCGAAGATGCAAAACAATGTTGGGTTATACAGATCCCAGAATCCATGCCATAATTTGTGCATCCCTAACCTCCCACATAGCATATTCATCAGTACCTTGCTTAGGAGTAGGCTTGTTGCCATCAACATGACCCCATAGGTCTCTTCCTTTGACATATATCTTAAAGTGGAATGCCCAGGCTGAGTAGTTTTTCCATTAAAACGGATCAAGGACTCTCTATCTGAAGACATGAGGCTGCTAAAGAACTAGGAACTAGGAACTGAAAAAAAAAACTGGACTAAGAACGAGAAACCAAAAGCTGGAAAAAAACTGGACTAGGAGCCAAGAACCAGAAGCTGGAAAAAAAAAACTAGACACGACTATGTAGAAATAAAGGGCTCTAATACCATGTTAATGCAAAGGATTTTGTGTATGCTAAAAACTGTGTTATTATAGAAGAGTTTATCTACATATATACACTATGAGTCCTACCTAAATAAGGAATATATAAAGGAGGAGATTTATCAGCTCCTTTAATTTAGGTTTGACTATCCAAATAGGAAAGCATATAAAATACATTAATTACATTAACAAATAAGGTAACTAAAACTATCTAAATAGGAAAGCATATAAAATACAATAATTACATTAACAAATAAGGTAACTAAATCGGCAAGTTGGCAAATGATTGATTAATTGAATCTTCTGACATTTGACTTGTCATGGACGTAATAACAAGTCACAACCATGACACAACACTCTTGTACCCATGAGAGTGTTTTCATGACATATGTTATTTTTCATTCCTTTTTGTAGTTTCTTGTCTTCTTCTTGCTCTAATCTTCTTCTTCTTGTTCTATGAAGACAAGTGAGTGTGATTCTTCAAAAAATGACCCAAATATAACATTTTAGACTCACTTTAGCCCCCCTCCCCCTCGAATTGTGCCTAAAATCAAATATAAACTAAAGTATCATAAGCATTTTCATAGCAATAATCAATAAGTGTTATGGAATAAATTCATAATCAATTAAGCACATATCAATTTCCCCCGCACTTAGTTTTTGACCGTCCTCGGATAAAACATCAAAATTAAGACTATAGGACTAAAAACATTTACTTAATTCCTATTTTTTGATAATATATAATCATAAACAAAGATGAATGACTTTTAAAAACCATAGCAATAACTTAACATTCTATGCTTCTACTCATGATCAATTAACAAGCATCACCTTCAGAATCTGAGCAATCCAATGGTAGACTTGGACAAAATGTGTTTACATAAGATATATTTATAGGTACACTCAAATACCATTCATAATCATGACATTCCATAGCTTTGCAAATCATTTCATTTCTCCACCACTAAGGGTCACATGCATAATCATAAATTAAAGGACTTTTCAAGATTGTAATGTGGGCAATGGTTAAGTTGAGATATATTTGGATAATGTAGTGTAAAAGCCATCAAAGCTAGTTAAACAAGAAAAACACTTAATATACCATTAAGTGCAAAAACCAACATTCACTCACAATTGTGTACATCAAGTATGATAAGTGTAAAAACCATATTTCTTAGCTAAAATTTAAGCTCTCACATCACAACCCACATCAAACATATATCACTCACAAAAGTTGATCATAAACAAGACTTTTTAACCATAGGGAGTAACCATTGAAAGCATCATCCATCTCATATCCAACATACTCAAGTAACCCATTCAATACAACTTTAAGAGAAAAAATTACTAATAAATAACTTTGCAACACATAAGCGTTTCCGCCTTTATACTTTTATATAAACATTTTTCTTTTCCTTTTTTTTTCTCTTTTCCTTTTCCTTTGTTTAAAGAAGCTACATCAATATGAGAATTTCATTGATAATATATAAAATAACATCCCAATAATTATAGTCATCCCACACATATGCACACCCCTATACTTATACTCTTGTACATCCAAAATCAATAACAATCAATAAATGCTCCACTAACTTTAAGGATTAGGTAAGACATTTTGTTAGGTTTAAAGCATGGAAAGTGGTTAGCACAAAAAGAAAAGGTAAATAAAACTCAAGGAGGGCTTAACAAAGGAAAATTCATATAAATTGGTAGGCTATTTGGCTAATGTAGCTTGTTCAAACAAAGAATGCCTAATCATTTCCATGTTAATCATGTGATAAAAATGTGATCTTGAATAGAAAATCAAAGTAAAGTCAAGATGTATATGTCATAAAAGTTATACATAAACAAAAGACAATAAGACTAATATGGATATGTCAATTTAATAAGGCTCAAAATCTCACTAACTTGTTTCTACCACTAGTCACTACTCTTATAAAGATAATGCATATTAATCAATCACAAAAACAAAAGTATATGTTAAAGTTGCCATGGATTTTTCTAGTCAATTCACACTTTAATCATGATTATATAATCCTAAAAGTAATAAAAAAAAGAGAAATGTTTGATTTCTTGTTTATTCTCTCTCTCTCTTTGATTGAAAAATTTAAAACAAGTAAAAAAAACAACTACAAACACATATGCATGTAAGAAATAAATGCGAAAAAGTAAAGGAAAAGAAATTAACTTTCCTTAGGTTGCCTCCCAAAAAGCACCTTTGTTTGATGTCGCTGGCTTAACTCCACACTTTTCTCACGTAACAAAATTATGATCCTCGGGTATCACAGTTTGAGCTATCTCCATATGAAGTTGTTCAGGATAAGGCCTTGGTTAATGATCATTCACATTTAGCATCTTCCCTATCCTCCGACTCTTAATCTCTACTGAGTCTATGTACTATAAAAAGATCTCAAATGTCTCTTCACCTTTTTCTTCTTCGTTCAATTTCTCTAACCTACCAGGTAAAGGTAAAGAGTTAGTCTTAAAAATAACTATACTCAATACTCACCTTCGAGCTAAAAGATATATCATTTTTTACTTCGAGCTCCTGCCCCACTTCTTCAACATAAACAATTCCTTAAGTAATACACTCAAGATTCTCAAGCTCCTTTTCACTCTGCAAGGTCTCCACACTAACGTCGTTTAGGTACATCTCAAGACAATTGCCTCTCTTCACTTTGTGGTTTCAGGTGATTGTTATCCCCCCATCTAGGTATTGCTTCCTGCTGGAACCATTTCACATCCTGCTAAAATTGCAAAGTGTTAACAACGATAATGTTAACTAATTCTTCCAAGGATGTACCTGAGTTTTGATGGCTCTCTTATTCTTGAAAGCTAGATCAAATTTGTCTTTCCTCCGGCTGGAATTGTTATACTCCTTGATGAAATTGTTGTATATCCTGTTGGAACTACTATATACCCTGTTGAAATTGCTGTATATTATGTTAAAATTGAATATTATTAGTAGTCACAATATTAAGCAAATCTTTCAAAGATGTACTTGAGTCATGATAAGAAGCTTTTGATCTATGCTGGAATTGTCGGGCATTCTGCAAACTGTCATGGAAGTAATTCTATTGATTTATCTTATTTATAACTAAAGTTAGGTTTATCTATCTATATATATATTGATTATCTTATTCATAAATAAAGTTAGGTTGATCAGTCTAAACTTGGTTATATGATTGGGAATCTGAGTTATAGAAAAAATTAATTCTGCCCATATATATATATATATATATACATATATATTTAACACAACACAAACAAATGTGAAATAATAAAGAAATAAATGCAAAAGAAACTAACTAAAAACAAATATTATAAAAAATAATTAAAATCAATAACAAAAACTAAAGCTCCACACTCCCCAACAATGGTGCCAAAATAAAATAAACTAGACCTACTACTACTATAATAGCTGTGAATCTAAGTCGATCCTACAAAAAATGTGTGTAAAGCTTTTGAAATAAAATTAAACGATGTTTAGGTTAGGGGGTTGGTTTATCGAACAAGAAAATAAAATGAACTAAACTAGTAAAGTAAAATTAAAGAAAGCATGCAAAAATGATGAAAATGATGAATTCGTTTAGGCCTCGGTTCTTTGGTTCAATCTCAGCCTACACCCAATTAGACATATTTTATTGAATTATTATTCTTATGCCTCTCCTAGCAACTAATCTAGTCTTTTATCTCCCTTCAAACTATTCTTGACTTTTTTAGACGATTATCCACATAAAGTTACTTGAGAGGTAGCAACTATTTTAATGGCTTGAGCATTAGAGAATTGTGGCTTGTTATCTAAGGACTATTTTGGAGACATTATTGGTTTAATGTTGTTTTGCTATAGCCATCAAGGTGTGGTGGTGGTTGGTGGTTATATGTTGAAAGAGTTGGTGGATGATGGGGATTTAGTGAAAAAGAAGATAAAGTAAAGTCATCGACATTGAGGATAAGGGACTGACAAAATTGCAATAAAATAATTAAGAGTTAAGTTAAAAGCGTAATTTGTCCACGTGTCTATTGTACCCTAAGAAAAATGGAAGTTTGTTACAACTTATTCTACAATAACAATAACAAGTAAAAGTCTCGCTGAAATGCGAGGTCGAGAGAGATCCAGTAGTATGCATTCTTACCCTATTAGGTCGAGAGGTTATTTCGATAGACCCACATGCAATACAAAATAATGATAATATAAAAATATAAATAAATACTTATAAATAAAAAATATAAATATACAATAAATAATACCGTACATATAGAACATGGTAGAGATTAACAATAATAAAAAAATAATTAAATAAATACACAAACTAGAAAAAGGCAAGTACAATAATAAATGAAACCAACCAAGTTAAGAAAATAATTAGGCTAAGTAAAAAAAATGTCTAGGCTAAATAAATAAAAAGTAAGCATTACTTTTTATAAAAAATATAAGCTAATTATAAAACAAAAAACTAGAAGGAAAATTTCTATAAACACCTAATTGAACGAGAATGATCTCTTTATAAGAGATCATTTATCCATATCCTAATATGCCAACGTTTTCTATTGCAGGTCGTATACTCATTAAGTTCCATCAAAGTCATATTATTCTTGATCACTTCCCCCAGTTTTTCTTAAACCTACCTTTTTTTCTCTTATAGTCTCTAAGTATTATTTTCTCGTACCTTTTTACTGAAGGTCAGGATGTTTCCTTTTAACATGTCTAAATCACCTATGCATTATCTCTCTTAATTTTTCATTAATACTAGTCACCTTTAATTTGTCTTTTACTATTATATTCTTAGTCTTATCTCTTCTAGTAAGGTTCATACATTTAACATAGCATCCTCATCTCCATGACCATTAGGTTATAATTATACACTTGTTTAATGAGTTAATACTCTGCCCCATATAGCATGGTCTGCCTAATTGCTAAGCAATAGAATTTATCTTTGAGCTAGAGTGGTATCTTTTTCTCACATAAAACTCATGATGCACTTCTCCATTTAAGCTACCCTGATCTGATACGATCAATTATATCTTTATCGATTTCTTCATTATTTTGGATGATAGATCCTAGGTACTTAAAAACCTCTTTCTGTGGTATAAAATTTGTTCCAATCTTTACCTCTACATCGGTAGTTACACTATGGTACGAAAAATTACACTCTAAGTTCTCAGTCTTAATCCTACTCATCTTAATGCCTTTTGACTTTAACATATCCTTCCATCATTTTATCTTAACATTGACACCCATTTTGAACTCATCCACTAAGACAATATCATCAGCAAACAACATATACCAAAACACTTCCCTTTGAATATTCTTAATGAGCTCATCTATCACTATTGCGAACAAAAAATGGCTTAATGAGAAGCCGTGGTGTAGCGAATACCAATAGAAAATTTTTTGAATCCCCTCTGATTGTCCTTACTCTAGTATTTACCTCTTTATACATATCATTAATTACCTATATATAAGTCATAAGAACTTCCTTAACCTCTAAACACCTTTGTATGATTTCCCTAAATACCTTGTCAGATGTCTTCTTTAAATCAATAACAACCATTTCTATCGTTTGCCATAATATTTCACTAGTCTTTAGAGACGTAAAGCTTCTGTTTATCATTTTGTTAGTTTTAAATCAATTACATGACTTGACAACCCTTAGTAGACACATGGGTGAAAAGAAGCACATCATCTGCCAACAAGAGGTGAAAGACCGAGGGGCCATTTCCAGTTACATTAATAGGCTTCCAATCATTTGAATCAACACGGCAAGATATGAGTAGAGAAAGCTTTTCCATACAGAGAATTAACAAGTAAGGCGATAGCAGGTCTCCCTAACATAAACCATGCTTGGGGTAGAATGTTGGCAAGCGAGCTCCATTCCAAAGGATAGATAACCAGGAATTAGTCACACACGACATAATAAGAGAGATAATGGGAGTGGGAAAACCAAAATCTACTAGAGTCTGATTAAGAAATCTCCAGTCAACTCTATCATAAGCTTTAGCCAAGTCAATCTTTAAGGCAAGATAACCATCCTTTTTTATAGACTTTCGGATAGTGTGATCCACCTCCCGCATTAGAATAATATGCTCTGCTGCAGATCTGCCTAGGATGAAAGCCCCTTACATAGGAAGAATAATATTCTCCAATAAAGGTCGAATATGCTGAATAAGTACTTTCGTAAGAATCTTGTAACTGACATTACATAAGCTAATGGGACAGAATTGAGACATAAAGATAGGTTGAGTCTCCTTAGGGATCAAAACCACTAAAGTTTCTGTCAGATTCTCCAGGCAAGCACCAGTGGAGAAGGCATTTTGCACCATTTCAAAGGCATGCTCACCAACGATATGCCAGTATTTTTTATAGAAACTAGTTGGAAACCATCAGGGCCTGGAGCTTTGTAAGACTTCATAGTTTGAACAGCAGTAAATACCTCTGCCTTAGTAATAGGCCTTAATAAATTAGTAGCCTCCTCCTCTGAAATTAGAGGATGGTTGGAGATTGGAGGAAAAGGCATAACAATATCATCAGTAGAACAGAATAACTTTTGGAAAAAAAAAGTCTATACCTCATTTTGAAGAGTTGATTCATCCATAATCCAATCCTCCTCATAATCTCGTAGACCCTCAATCTGATTGCTTTTGAGATGAGAAATGATCATGGTATGAAAGAATTTTGTATTGCAATCACCCAACTAAAGCCATTGAACATAAGATTTCTGAAACCAAAAGATCTCCTCCTGTCTGATGATATCAATATATTTCGATACAAGGCAATCCTCTAAAGAGATGAGATCAGTATTTTGAGTATACGCCAAAGCCTTTTGGATTTCGTCTAGCCAAACAAGAACTCTCTTCTTCCTCTAGAATATGTTCCCAAGTATAATCCTGTTAAAATTCAAAGTAGTGTCTTTCACATTATTCAAGGTCTCATGTAGAGAAGAATGATCCAAATTCCATGCACCATGAACTACATGCTTAAAGTTCCTATAGAGAGTCCAGGCATCTTGACATCGAAAGGGCCGAGAATGTGCAAGAGGAATAAATCCATATAGATTTAGGAGAATCGGGTTATGATCAGAAAGCGTACGAGGTAAATGGTGCACCGAGGCTTCTGAAAATAACGTTCTCCACGCAACATTACACAAGGCTCTATCCAAGTGTACGAATGTGGAGAAAACATCATTATTGCACTTTCTATAGGTAAATGTAGGGATCTTGAAACCAATATCCATAAGATTACAGTTATCGTAATTCTTTCTGAAAAGTGCAACTCTACTCATAGAAAATTGACCACCTCTTTTCTTGGTTGGGGACGTATAATCATTGAAATCCCCGATGAGGATCCAAGGGAGAGTGGTTATATCACTAATACGCTTCATTTTCCTCTAAAAACAAGCATGTCCTAACATATATGGTCTCGCATTACGACGTCATTTTAATCTCCACTTTACAGGGGACTTGGGGACGTACCTAGGAATCCCTCTTCATGGCTCTAACAGAAGGAGTGCATTTAATGCACTCATCAATAAAATTAAGGCTCGTTTACAAGGGTGGAAAGCACATCTTTTGAACAAATCTGGCAGACTTAACTTAATTCAATCCACCCTTTCAACCATACCGTTGTATATAATGCAAACTTGTTGGTTTCCTACCAACACTTGTGAATATATTGATAAAGCTTGTCATCAATTCTTGTGGAAGTCCAATATTGGGAGAGGTATTCATTTGTTGAATTAGGAATCAGTGTGCAGCCCGAAAGTTATGGGTGGCAAGGACGGACACTGGGCCCCCCAAGTTTTTAAAAAATAAAATAATTTTTTATTTTTAATATATATAATATAATATAATATAATATAATATAATATATCAAAACCTAACCTATAAGTTGCCGTAAACTTCAATGAAACGAAGAGCAAGTTATCTATAATATATATAATATATTAAAACCTTATTATAGGTTCCTTTGCCGTCATCTACAATATACATAATATATTAAAACCCTATCATAGGGTTGCTCCTTTGGAAGATCTTAATAGAAATCGTTGTCCTCAGTTCCCATCTACTCTTCAGTGGATTATAGACAATCAGCTCTTGGATGGTTCATAGGGTGACGACTGACGATTGAAAAAGGTAAGACAAATACAAAAGTGATAATGCGGACAACAGATTGATTAGTTTTTAAT